>JAEHOE010000277.1:0-54922 GCA_016858145.1 Edaphochlamys debaryana | reverse complement strand
GCATGGAGTGCAGGCTGGCGGCTGGCGGTCGTCAGCTTGGCACGCGGGCGAGCTGCAGGTGGGGAAGGGCTGCGAAGCTGTGGGGCGACGCAGATGCGCGGGGTCTTGGGGAAGGGAGAGGGCCGCTGCGCCCCACGCCCCTTCCTCAGGCTCCTCCGTCCCTTCCGCCCCCTCTTGCATCCCCAGGCTTGTGATGGGAGGGCGCATGGAGTGCAGGCGGGCGGCTGGCGGTCGTCAGCTTGGCACGCGGGCGAGCTGCAGGTGGGGAAGGGCTGCGAAGCTGTGGGGCGACGCAGATGCGCGGGTCTTGGGAAGGAGGAGGGCCGCTGCGCCCCACGCCCCTTCCTCAGGCTCCTCCGTCCCTTCCGCCCCCTCTTGCATCCCCAGGCTTCCGATGGAGGCGCATGGAGTGCAGGCGGGCGGCTGGCGGTCGTCAGCTTGGCACGCGGGCGAGCTGCAGGTGGGGAAGGGCTGCGAAGCTGTGGGGCGACGCATCTGCGCGGGTCTTGGGGAAGGGAGAGGGCCGCTGCGCCCCACGCCCCTCCCTCAGGCTCCTCCGTCCCTTCCGCCCCCTCTTGCATCCCCAGGCTTGTGATGGGAGGGCGCATGGAGTGCAGGCTGGCGGCTGGCGGTCGTCAGCTTGGCACGCGGGCGAGCTGCAGGTGGGGAAGGGCTGCGAAGCTGTGGGGCGACGCAGATGCGCGGGTCTTGGGGAAGGAGAGAGGCCGCTGCGCCCCACGCCCCTTCCTCAGGCTCCTCCGTCCCTTCCGCCCCCTCTTGCATCCCCAGGCTTCTGATGGAGCGCGCATGGAGTGCAGGCGGGCGGCTGGCGGCCGTCAGCTTGGCACGCGGGCGAGCTGCAGGTGGGGAGGGGTGCGAAGCTGTGGGGCGACGCATCTGCGCGGGTCTTGGGGAAGGGAGAGGGCCGCTGCGCCCCACGCCCCTCCCTCAGGCTCCTCCGTCCCTTCCGCCCCCTCTTGCATCCCCAGGCTTCTGATGGAGCGCGCATGGAGTGCAGGCGGGCGGCTGGCGGCCGTCAGCTTGGCACGCGGGCGAGCTGCAGGTGGGGAAGGGCTGCGAAGCTGTGGGGCGACGCAGATGCGCGGGTCTGGGGCAGGAGGGCACCCTTGCTCGGAGTCCTCTGCACCCTCGCGCCCTCCCTCAGGCTCCTCCGTCCCTTCCGCCCCCTCTTGCATCCCCAGGCTTCTGATGGAGCGCGCATGGAGTGCAGGCGGGCGGCTGGCGGTCGTCAGCTTGGCACGCGGGCGAGCTGCAGGTGGGGAAGGGCTGCGAAGCTGTGGGGCGACGCAGATGCGCGGGTCTTGGGGAAGGGAGAGGGCCGCTGCGCCCCACGCCCCTCCCTCAGGCGCCTCCGTCCCTTCCGCCCCCTCTTGCATCCCCAGGCGTCTGATGGAGCGCGCATGGAGTGCAGGCGGGCGGCTGGCGGTCGTCAGCTTGGCATGCGGGCGAGCTGCAGGTGGGGAAGGGCTGCGAAGCTGTGGGGCGACGCAGATGCGCGGGTCTGGGGGCAGGAGGGCACCCCTTGCTCGGAGTCCTCTGCCCTCGCCCCTCCCTCAGGCTCCTCCGTCCCTTCCGCCCCCTCTTGCATCCCCAGGCTTCTGATGGAGCGCGCATGGAGTGCAGGCGGGCGGCTGGCGGTCGTCAGCTTGGCACGCGGGCGAGCTGCAGGTGGGGAAGGGCTGCGAAGCTGTGGGGCGACGCAGATGCGCGGGTCTTGGGGAAGGGAGAGGGCCGCTGCGCCCCACGCCCCTCCCTCAGGCTCCTCCGTCCCTTCCGCCCCCTCTTGCATCCCCAGGCTTCTGATGGAGGGCGCATGGAGTGCAGGCGGGCGGCTGGCGGTCGTCAGCTTGGCATGCGGGCGAGCTGCAGGTGGGGAAGGGCTGCGAAGCTGTGGGGCGACGCATCTGCGCGGGTCTTGGGGAAGGGAGAGGGCCGCTGCGCCCCACGCCCCTCCCTCAGGCTCCTCCGTCCCTTCCGCCCCCTCTTGCATCCCCAGGCTTCTGATGGAGCGCGCATGGAGTGCAGGCGGGCGGCTGGCGGCCGTCAGCTTGGCATGCGGGCGAGCTGCAGGTGGGGAAGGGCTGCGAAGCTGTGGGGCGACGCAGATGCGCGGGTCTGGGGGCAGGAGGGCACCCCTTGCTCGGAGTCCTCTGCACCCTCGCCCCTCCCTCAGGCTCCTCCGTCCCTTCCGCCCCCTCTTGCATCCCCAGGCTTCTGATGGAGCGCGCATGGAGTGCAGGCTGGCGGCTGGCGGTCGTCAGCTTGGCACGCGGGCGAGCTGCAGGTGGGGAAGGGCTGCGAAGCTGTGGGGCGACGCATCTGCGCGGGTCTTGGGGAAGGGAGAGGGCCGCTGCGCCCCACGCCCCTCCCTCAGGCTCCTCCGTCCCTTCCGCCCCCTCTTGCATCCCCAGGCGTCTGATGGAGCGCGCATGGAGTGCAGGCGGGCGGCTGGCGGCCGTCAGCTTGGCATGCGGGCGAGCTGCAGGTGGGGAAGGGCTGCGAAGCTGTGGGGCGACGCATCTGCGCGGGTCTTGGGGAAGGGAGAGGGCCGCTGCGCCCCACGCCCCTCCCTCAGGCTCCTCCGTCCCTTCCGCCCCCTCTTGCATCCCCAGGCTTCTGATGGAGGGCGCATGGAGTGCAGGCGGGCGGCTGGCGGTCGTCAGCTTGGCATGCGGGCGAGCTGCAGGTGGGGAAGGGCTGCGAAGCTGTGGGGCGACGCATCTGCGCGGGTCTGGGGGCAGGAGGGCACCCCTTGCTCGGAGTCCTCTGCACCCTCGCCCCTCCCTCAGGCTCCTCCGTCCCTTCCGCCCCCTCTTGCATCCCCAGGCTTCTGATGGAGCGCGCATGGAGTGCAGGCGGGCGGCTGGCGGTCGTCAGCTTGGCACGCGGGCGAGCTGCAGGTGGGGAAGGGCTGCGAAGCTGTGGGGCGACGCAGATGCGCGGGTCTTGGGGAAGGAGAGGGCCGCTGCGCCCCACGCCCCTCCCTCAGGCTCCTCCGTCCCTTCCGCCCCCTCTTGCATCCCCAGGCTTCTGATGGAGGGCGCATGGAGTGCAGGCGGGCGGCTGGCGGTCGTCAGCTTGGCATGCGGGCGAGCTGCAGGTGGGGAAGGGCTGCGAAGCTGTGGGGCGACGCATGCGCGGGTCTGGGGGCAGGAGGGCACCCCTTGCTCGGAGTCCTCTGCACCCTCGCCCCTCCCTCAGGCTCCTCCGTCCCTTCCGCCCCCTCTTGCATCCCCAGGCTTCTGATGGAGCGCGCATGGAGTGCAGGCGGGCGGCTGGCGGTCGTCAGCTTGGCACGCGGGCGAGCTGCAGGTGGGGAAGGGCTGCGAAGCTGTGGGGCGACGCAGATGCGCGGGTCTTGGGGAAGGGAGAGGGCCGCTGCGCCCCACGCCCCTCCCTCAGGCTCCTCCGTCCCTTCCGCCCCCTCTTGCATCCCCAGGCTTCTGATGGAGCGCGCATGGAGTGCAGGCGGGCGGCTGGCGGTCGTCAGCTTGGCATGCGGGCGAGCTGCAGGTGGGGAAGGGCTGCGAAGCTGTGGGGCGACGCAGATGCGCGGGTCTGGGGGCAGGAGGGCACCCCTTGCTCGGAGTCCTCTGCACCCTCGCCCCTCCCTCAGGCTCCTCCGTCCCTTCCGCCCCCTCTTGCATCCCCAGGCTTCTGATGGAGCGCGCATGGAGTGCAGGCGGGCGGCTGGCGGTCGTCAGCTTGGCACGCGGGCGAGCTGCAGGTGGGGAAGGGCTGCGAAGCTGTGGGGCGACGCAGATGCGCGGGTCTTGGGGAAGGGAGAGGGCCGCTGCGCCCCACGCCCCTCCCTCAGGCTCCTCCGTCCCTTCCGCCCCCTCTTGCATCCCCAGGCTTCTGATGGAGGGCGCATGGAGTGCAGGCGGGCGGCTGGCGGTCGTCAGCTTGGCATGCGGGCGAGCTGCAGGTGGGGAAGGGCTGCGAAGCTGTGGGGCGACGCAGATGCGCGGGTCTGGGGGCAGGAGGGCACCCCTTGCTCGGAGTCCTCTGCACCCTCGCCCCTCCCTCAGGCTCCTCCGTCCCTTCCGCCCCCTCTTGCATCCCCAGGCTTCTGATGGAGCGCGCATGGAGTGCAGGCGGGCGGCTGGCGGTCGTCAGCTTGGCACGCGGGCGAGCTGCAGGTGGGGAAGGGCTGCGAAGCTGTGGGGCGACGCAGATGCGCGGGTCTTGGGGAAGGGAGAGGGCCGCTGCGCCCCACGCCCCTCCCTCAGGCTCCTCCGTCCCTTCCGCCCCCTCTTGCATCCCCAGGCTTCTGATGGAGGGCGCATGGAGTGCAGGCGGGCGGCTGGCGGTCGTCAGCTTGGCATGCGGGCGAGCTGCAGGTGGGGAAGGGCTGCGAAGCTGTGGGGCGACGCAGATGCGCGGGTCTGGGGGCAGGAGGGCACCCCTTGCTCGGAGTCCTCTGCACCCTCGCCCCTCCCTCAGGCTCCTCCGTCCCTTCCGCCCCCTCTTGCATCCCCAGGCTTCTGATGGAGCGCGCATGGAGTGCAGGCGGGCGGCTGGCGGTCGTCAGCTTGGCACGCGGGCGAGCTGCAGGTGGGGAAGGGCTGCGAAGCTGTGGGGCGACGCAGATGCGCGGGTCTTGGGAAGGGAGAGGGCCGCTGCGCCCCACGCCCCTCCCTCAGGCTCCTCCGTTCCTTCCGCCCCCTCTTGCATCCCCAGGCTTCTGATGGAGCGCGCATGGAGTGCAGGCGGGCGGCTGGCGGCCGTCAGCTTGGCATGCGGGCGAGCTGCAGGTGGGGAAGGGCTGCGAAGCTGTGGGGCGACGCATCTGCGCGGGTCTTGGGGAAGGGAGAGGGCCGCTGCGCCCCACGCCCCTCCCTCAGGCTCCTCCGTCCCTTCCGCCCCCTCTTGCATCCCCAGGCTTCTGATGGAGCGCGCATGGAGTGCAGGCGGGCGGCTGGCGGTCGTCAGCTTGGCATGCGGGCGAGCTGCAGGTGGGGAAGGGCTGCGAAGCTGTGGGGCGACGCATCTGCGCGGGTCTGGGGGCAGGAGGGCACCCCTTGCTCGGAGTCCTCTGCTCCCCACGCCCCTCCCTCAGGCTCCTCCGTCCCTTCCGCCCCCTCTTGCATCCCCAGGCTTCTGATGGAGGGCGCATGGAGTGCAGGCGGGCGGCTGGCGGTCGTCAGCTTGGCACGCGGGCGAGCTGCAGGTGGGGAAGGGCTGCGAAGCTGTGGGGCGACGCAGATGCGCGGGTCTGGGGGCAGGAGGGCACCCCTTGCTCGGAGTCCTCTACGCCCCACGCCCCTCCCTCAGGCTCCTCCGTCCCTTCCGCCCCCTCTTGCATCCCCAGGCGTCTGATGGAGCGCGCATGGAGTGCAGGCGGGCGGCTGGCGGTCGTCAGCTTGGCACGCGGGCGAGCTGCAGGTGGGGAAGGGCTGCGAAGCTGTGGGGCGACGCAGATGCGCGGGTCTGGGGCAGGAGGGCACCCCTTGCTCGGAGTCCTCTCCGCCCCACGCCCCTCCTCAGGCTCCTCCGTCCCTTCCGCCCCCTCTTGCATCCCCAGGCTTCTGATGGAGCGCGCATGGAGTGCAGGCGGGCGGCTGGCGGCCGTCAGCTTGGCACGCGGGCGAGCTGCAGGTGGGGAAGGGCTGCGAAGCTGTGGGGCGACGCAGATGCGCGGGTCTTGGGGAAGGGAGAGGGCCGCTGCGCCCCACGCCCCTCCCTCAGGCTCCTCCGTTCCTTCCGCCCCCTCTTGCATCCCCAGGCTTCTGATGGAGCGCGCATGGAGTGCAGGCTGGCGGCTGGCGGCCGTCAGCTTGGCATGCGGGCGAGCTGCAGGTGGGGAAGGGCTGCGAAGCTGTGGGGCGACGCATCTGCGCGGGTCTGGGGGCAGGAGGGGACCCCTGCCGAGCCCAACGCCCCTCCCTCAGGCTCCTCCGTCCCTTCCGCCCCCTCTCGCATCCCCAGGCTTCTGATGGAGGGCGCATGGAGTGCAGGCGGGCGGCTGGCGGTCGTCAGCTTGGCACGCGGGCGAGCTGCAGGTGGGGAAGGGCTGCGAAGCTGTGGGGCGACGCAGATGCGCGGGTCTTGGGGAAGGGAGAGGGCCGCTGCGCCCCACGCCCCTCCCTCAGGCTCCTCCGTCCCTTCCGCCCCCTCTTGCATCCCCAGGCTTCTGATGGAGGGCGCATGGAGTGCAGGCGGGCGGCTGGCGGTCGTCAGCTTGGCACGCGGGCGAGCTGCAGGTGGGGAAGGGCTGCGAAGCTGTGGGGCGACGCAGATGCGCGGGTCTGGGGGCAGGAGGGCACCCCTTGCTCGGAGTCCTCTGCGCCCCACGCCCTCCCTCAGGCTCCTCCGTCCCTTCCGCCCCCTCTTGCATCCCCAGGCTTCTGATGGAGCGCGCATGGAGTGCAGGCGGGCGGCTGGCGGTCGTCAGCTTGGCACGCGGGCGAGCTGCAGGTGGGGAAGGGCTGCGAAGCTGTGGGGCGACGCAGATGCGCGGGTCTGGGGGAAGGGAGGGCACCCCTTGCTCGGAGTCCTCTCCGCCCCACGCCCCTCCCTCAGGCTCCTCCGTCCCTTCCGCCCCCTCTTGCATCCCCAGGCTTCTGATGGAGCGCGCATGGAGTGCAGGCGGGCGGCTGGCGGCCGTCAGCTTGGCACGCGGGCGAGCTGCAGGTGGGGAAGGGCTGCGAAGCTGTGGGGCGACGCAGATGCGCGGGTCTTGGGGAAGGGAGAGGGCCGCTGCGCCCCACGCCCCTCCCTCAGGCTCCTCCGTTCCTTCCGCCCCCTCTTGCATCCCCAGGCTTCTGATGGAGCGCGCATGGAGTGCAGGCGGGCGGCTGGCGGCCGTCAGCTTGGCATGCGGGCGAGCTGCAGGTGGGGAAGGGCTGCGAAGCTGTGGGGCGACGCAGATGCGCGGGTCTGGGGGCAGGAGGGGCACCCCTTGCCGAGCCCACGCCCTTCCCTCACGTTCCCCCCGTCCCATCCGCCCCCACTCGCATCCCCAGGCTTCTGACGGAGGGCGCATGGAGTGCAGGCGGGGCGGCTGGCGGTCGTTCAGCTTGGCACGCGGGCGAGGTGCAGGTGGGGAAGGGGCTGCGAAGCTGTGGGGCGACGCATCTGCGCGGGTCTTGGGGAAGGGAGAGGGCCGCTGCGCCCCACGCCCCTCCCTCAGGCTCCTCCGTCCCTTCCGCCCCCTCTTGCATCCCCAGGCTTCTGATGGATGGGCGCATGGAGTGCAGGCGGGCGGCTGGCGGTCGTCAGCTTGGCACGCGGGGCGAGCTGCACGGTTGGGGAAGGGCTGCGAAGCTGTGGGGCGACGCATCTGCGCGGGTCTGGGGGCAGGAGGGCACCCCCATGCCGAGACGAAAACGCCCTTCCCTCACGTTCCCCCGTCCCATCCCGCCCCCACTCGCATCCCCAGGCTTCTGGATGGAGGGCGCATGGAGTGCAGGCGGGCGGCTGGCGGTCGTCAGCTTGGCACGCGGGCGAGCTGCAGGTGGGGAAGGGCTGCGAAGCTGTGGGGCGACGCATCTGCGCGGGTCTGGGGGCAGGAGGGCACCCCTTGCTCGGAGTCCTCTGCACCCTCGCCCCTCCCTCAGGCTCCTCCGTCCTTCCGCCCCCTCTTGCATCCCCAGGCTTCCGATGGAGGGCGCATGGAGTGCAGGCGGGCGGCTGGCGGTCGTCAGCTTGGCACGCGGGCGAGCTGCAGGTGGGGAAGGGCTGCGAAGCTGTGGGGCGACGCATCTGCGCGGGTCTTGGGGAAGGGAGAGGGCCGCTGCGCCCCACGCCCCTCCCTCAGGCTCCTCCGTCCCTTCCGCCCCCTCTTGCATCCCCAGGCGTCTGATGGAGCGCGCATGGAGTGCAGGCGGGCGGCTGGCGGCCGTCAGCTTGGCACGCGGGCGAGCTGCAGGTGGGGAAGGGCTGCGAAGCTGTGGGGCGACGCAGATGCGCGGGTCTTGGGGAAGGGAGAGGGCCGCTGCGCCCCACGCCCCTCCCTCAGGCTCCTCCGTCCCTTCCGCCCCCTCTTGCATCCCCAGGCTTCTGATGGAGCGCGCATGGAGTGCAGGCGGGCGGCTGGCGGCCGTCAGCTTGGCACGCGGGCGAGCTGCAGGTGGGGAAGGGCTGCGAAGCTGTGGGGCGACGCATCTGCGCGGGTCTTGGGGAAGGGAGAGGGCCGCTGCGCCCCACGCCCCTCCCTCAGGCTCCTCCGTCCCTTCCGCCCCCTCTTGCATCCCCAGGCTTCTGATGGAGCGCGCATGGAGTGCAGGCTGGCGGCTGGCGGCCGTCAGCTTGGCATGCGGGCGAGCTGCAGGTGGGGAAGGGCTGCGAAGCTGTGGGGCGACGCAGATGCGCGGGTCTGGGGGCAGGAGGGCACCCCTTGCTCGGAGTCCTCTGCTCCCTCGCCCCTCCCTCAGGCTCCTCCGTCCCTTCCGCCCCCTCTTGCATCCCCAGGCTTCTGATGGAGGGCGCATGGAGTGCAGGCGGGCGGCTGGCGGTCGTCAGCTTGGCACGCGGGCGAGCTGCAGGTGGGGAAGGGCTGCGAAGCTGTGGGGCGACGCAGATGCGCGGGTCTTGGGGAAGGGAGAGGGCCGCTGCGCCCCACGCCCCTCCCTCAGGCTCCTCCGTCCCTTCCGCCCCCTCTTGCATCCCCAGGCTTCTGATGGAGCGCGCATGGAGTGCAGGCGGGCGGCTGGCGGCCGTCAGCTTGGCATGCGGGCGAGCTGCAGGTGGGGAAGGGCTGCGAAGCTGTGGGGCGACGCAGATGCGCGGGTCTGGGGGCAGGAGGGCACCCCTTGCTCGGAGTCCTCTGCACCCTCGCCCCTCCCTCAGGCTCCTCCGTCCCTTCCGCCCCCTCTTGCATCCCCAGGCTTCTGATGGAGCGCGCATGGAGTGCAGGCGGGCGGCTGGCGGTCGTCAGCTTGGCACGCGGGCGAGCTGCAGGTGGGGAAGGGCTGCGAAGCTGTGGGGCGACGCATCTGCGCGGGTCTTGGGGAAGGGAGAGGGCCGCTGCGCCCCACGCCCCTCCCTCAGGCTCCTCCGTTCCTTCCGCCCCCTCTTGCATCCCCAGGCGTCTGATGGAGCGCGCATGGAGTGCAGGCGGGCGGCTGGCGGCCGTCAGCTTGGCATGCGGGCGAGCTGCAGGTGGGGAAGGGCTGCGAAGCTGTGGGGCGACGCAGATGCGCGGGTCTTGGGGAAGGGAGAGGGCCGCTGCGCCCCACGCCCCTCCCTCAGGCTCCTCCGTCCCTTCCGCCCCCTCTTGCATCCCCAGGCTTCTGATGGAGGGCGCATGGAGTGCAGGCGGGCGGCTGGCGGTCGTCAGCTTGGCATGCGGGCGAGCTGCAGGTGGGGAAGGGCTGCGAAGCTGTGGGGCGACGCAGATGCGCGGGTCTGGGGGCAGGAGGGCACCCCTTGCTCGGAGTCCTCTGCACCCTCGCCCCTCCCTCAGGCTCCTCCGTCCCTTCCGCCCCCTCTTGCATCCCCAGGCTTCTGATGGAGCGCGCATGGAGTGCAGGCGGGCGGCTGGCGGTCGTCAGCTTGGCACGCGGGCGAGCTGCAGGTGGGGAAGGGCTGCGAAGCTGTGGGGCGACGCAGATGCGCGGGTCTTGGGGAAGGGAGAGGGCCGCTGCGCCCCACGCCCCTCCCTCAGGCTCCTCCGTCCCTTCCGCCCCCTCTTGCATCCCCAGGCTTCTGATGGAGGGCGCATGGAGTGCAGGCGGGCGGCTGGCGGTCGTCAGCTTGGCATGCGGGCGAGCTGCAGGTGGGGAAGGGCTGCGAAGCTGTGGGGCGACGCAGATGCGCGGGTCTGGGGGCAGGAGGGCACCCCTTGCTCGGAGTCCTCTGCACCCTCGCCCCTCCCTCAGGCTCCTCCGTCCCTTCCGCCCCCTCTTGCATCCCCAGGCTTCTGATGGAGCGCGCATGGAGTGCAGGCGGGCGGCTGGCGGTCGTCAGCTTGGCACGCGGGCGAGCTGCAGGTGGGGAAGGGCTGCGAAGCTGTGGGGCGACGCAGATGCGCGGGTCTTGGGGAAGGGAGAGGGCCGCTGCGCCCCACGCCCCTCCCTCAGGCTCCTCCGTTCCTTCCGCCCCCTCTTGCATCCCCAGGCTTCTGATGGAGCGCGCATGGAGTGCAGGCGGGCGGCTGGCGGCCGTCAGCTTGGCATGCGGGCGAGCTGCAGGTGGGGAAGGGCTGCGAAGCTGTGGGGCGACGCAGATGCGCGGGTCTTGGGGAAGGGAGAGGGCCGCTGCGCCCCACGCCCCTCCCTCAGGCTCCTCCGTCCCTTCCGCCCCCTCTTGCATCCCCAGGCTTCTGATGGAGGGCGCATGGAGTGCAGGCGGGCGGCTGGCGGCCGTCAGCTTGGCACGCGGGCGAGCTGCAGGTGGGGAAGGGCTGCGAAGCTGTGGGGCGACGCAGATGCGCGGGTCTTGGGGAAGGGAGAGGGCCGCTGCGCCCCACGCCCCTCCCTCAGGCTCCTCCGTCCCTTCCGCCCCCTCTTGCATCCCCAGGCTTCTGATGGAGCGCGCATGGAGTGCAGGCGGGCGGCTGGCGGCCGTCAGCTTGGCATGCGGGCGAGCTGCAGGTGGGGAAGGGCTGCGAAGCTGTGGGGCGACGCAGATGCGCGGGTCTGGGGGCAGGAGGGCACCCCTTGCTCGGAGTCCTCTGCCCCTCGCCCCTCCCTCAGGCTCCTCCGTCCCTTCCGCCCCCTCTTGCATCCCCAGGCTTCTGATGGAGGGCGCATGGAGTGCAGGCGGGCGGCTGGCGGTCGTCAGCTTGGCACGCGGGCGAGCTGCAGGTGGGGAAGGGCTGCGAAGCTGTGGGGCGACGCAGATGCGCGGGTCTTGGGGAAGGGAGAGGGCCGCTGCGCCCCACGCCCCTCCCTCAGGCTCCTCCGTCCCTTCCGCCCCCTCTTGCATCCCCAGGCTTCTGATGGAGCGCGCATGGAGTGCAGGCGGGCGGCTGGCGGCCGTCAGCTTGGCATGCGGGCGAGCTGCAGGTGGGGAAGGGCTGCGAAGCTGTGGGGCGACGCAGATGCGCGGGTCTGGGGGCAGGAGGGCACCCCTTGCTCGGAGTCCTCTGCACCCTCGCCCCTCCCTCAGGCTCCTCCGTCCCTTCCGCCCCCTCTTGCATCCCCAGGCTTCTGATGGAGCGCGCATGGAGTGCAGGCGGGCGGCTGGCGGTCGTCAGCTTGGCACGCGGGCGAGCTGCAGGTGGGGAAGGGCTGCGAAGCTGTGGGGCGACGCAGATGCGCGGGTCTTGGGGAAGGGAGAGGGCCGCTGCGCCCCACGCCCCTCCCTCAGGCTCCTCCGTTCCTTCCGCCCCCTCTTGCATCCCCAGGCTTCTGATGGAGCGCGCATGGAGTGCAGGCGGGCGGCTGGCGGCCGTCAGCTTGGCATGCGGGCGAGCTGCAGGTGGGGAAGGGCTGCGAAGCTGTGGGGCGACGCAGATGCGCGGGTCTTGGGGAAGGGAGAGGGCCGCTGCGCCCCACGCCCCTCCCTCAGGCTCCTCCGTCCCTTCCGCCCCCTCTTGCATCCCCAGGCTTCTGATGGAGGGCGCATGGAGTGCAGGCGGGCGGCTGGCGGTCGTCAGCTTGGCATGCGGGCGAGCTGCAGGTGGGGAAGGGCTGCGAAGCTGTGGGGCGACGCAGATGCGCGGGTCTGGGGGCAGGAGGGCACCCCTTGCTCGGAGTCCTCTGCACCCTCGCCCCTCCCTCAGGCTCCTCCGTCCCTTCCGCCCCCTCTTGCATCCCCAGGCTTCTGATGGAGCGCGCATGGAGTGCAGGCGGGCGGCTGGCGGTCGTCAGCTTGGCACGCGGGCGAGCTGCAGGTGGGGAAGGGCTGCGAAGCTGTGGGGCGACGCAGATGCGCGGGTCTTGGGGAAGGGAGAGGGCCGCTGCGCCCCACGCCCCTCCCTCAGGCTCCTCCGTCCCTTCCGCCCCCTCTTGCATCCCCAGGCTTCTGATGGAGGGCGCATGGAGTGCAGGCGGGCGGCTGGCGGTCGTCAGCTTGGCATGCGGGCGAGCTGCAGGTGGGGAAGGGCTGCGAAGCTGTGGGGCGACGCAGATGCGCGGGTCTGGGGGCAGGAGGGCACCCCTTGCTCGGAGTCCTCTGCACCCTCGCCCCTCCCTCAGGCTCCTCCGTCCCTTCCGCCCCCTCTTGCATCCCCAGGCTTCTGATGGAGCGCGCATGGAGTGCAGGCGGGCGGCTGGCGGTCGTCAGCTTGGCACGCGGGCGAGCTGCAGGTGGGGAAGGGCTGCGAAGCTGTGGGGCGACGCAGATGCGCGGGTCTTGGGGAAGGGAGAGGGCCGCTGCGCCCCACGCCCCTCCCTCAGGCTCCTCCGTCCCTTCCGCCCCCTCTTGCATCCCCAGGCTTCTGATGGAGGGCGCATGGAGTGCAGGCGGGCGGCTGGCGGCCGTCAGCTTGGCATGCGGGCGAGCTGCAGGTGGGGAAGGGCTGCGAAGCTGTGGGGCGACGCAGATGCGCGGGTCTGGGGGCAGGAGGGCACCCCTTGCTCGGAGTCCTCTGCTCCCACGCCCCTCCCTCAGGCTCCTCCGTCCCTTCCGCCCCCTCTTGCATCCCCAGGCTTCTGATGGAGGGCGCATGGAGTGCAGGCGGGCGGCTGGCGGTCGTCAGCTTGGCACGCGGGCGAGCTGCAGGTGGGGAAGGGCTGCGAAGCTGTGGGGCGACGCAGATGCGCGGGTCTTGGGGAAGGGAGAGGGCCGCTGCGCCCCACGCCCCTCCCTCAGGCTCCTCCGTCCCTTCCGCCCCCTCTTGCATCCCCAGGCTTCTGATGGAGCGCGCATGGAGTGCAGGCGGGCGGCTGGCGGTCGTCAGCTTGGCATGCGGGCGAGCTGCAGGTGGGGAAGGGCTGCGAAGCTGTGGGGCGACGCAGATGCGCGGGTCTGGGGGCAGGAGGGCACCCCTTGCTCGGAGTCCTCTGCACCCTCGCCCCTCCCTCAGGCTCCTCCGTCCCTTCCGCCCCCTCTTGCATCCCCAGGCTTCTGATGGAGCGCGCATGGAGTGCAGGCGGGCGGCTGGCGGTCGTCAGCTTGGCACGCGGGCGAGCTGCAGGTGGGGAAGGGCTGCGAAGCTGTGGGGCGACGCAGATGCGCGGGTCTTGGGGAAGGGAGAGGGCCGCTGCGCCCCACGCCCCTCCCTCAGGCTCCTCCGTCCCTTCCGCCCCCTCTTGCATCCCCAGGCTTCTGATGGAGGGCGCATGGAGTGCAGGCGGGCGGCTGGCGGTCGTCAGCTTGGCATGCGGGCGAGCTGCAGGTGGGGAAGGGCTGCGAAGCTGTGGGGCGACGCAGATGCGCGGGTCTGGGGGCAGGAGGGCACCCCTTGCTCGGAGTCCTCTGCACCCTCGCCCCTCCCTCAGGCTCCTCCGTCCCTTCCGCCCCCTCTTGCATCCCCAGGCTTCTGATGGAGCGCGCATGGAGTGCAGGCGGGCGGCTGGCGGTCGTCAGCTTGGCACGCGGGCGAGCTGCAGGTGGGGAAGGGCTGCGAAGCTGTGGGGCGACGCAGATGCGCGGGTCTTGGGGAAGGGAGAGGGCCGCTGCGCCCCACGCCCCTCCCTCAGGCTCCTCCGTTCCTTCCGCCCCCTCTTGCATCCCCAGGCTTCTGATGGAGCGCGCATGGAGTGCAGGCGGGCGGCTGGCGGCCGTCAGCTTGGCATGCGGGCGAGCTGCAGGTGGGGAAGGGCTGCGAAGCTGTGGGGCGACGCAGATGCGCGGGTCTTGGGGAAGGGAGAGGGCCGCTGCGCCCCACGCCCCTCCCTCAGGCTCCTCCGTCCCTTCCGCCCCCTCTTGCATCCCCAGGCTTCTGATGGAGGCGCATGGAGTGCAGGCGGGCGGCTGGCGGTCGTCAGCTTGGCATGCGGGCGAGCTGCAGGTGGGGAAGGGCTGCGAAGCTGTGGGGCGACGCAGATGCGCGGGTCTGGGGGCAGGAGGGCACCCCTTGCTCGGAGTCCTCTGCTCCCCACGCCCCTCCCTCAGGCTCCTCCGTCCCTTCCGCCCCCTCTTGCATCCCCAGGCTTCTGATGGAGGGCGCATGGAGTGCAGGCGGGCGGCTGGCGGTCGTCAGCTTGGCACGCGGGCGAGCTGCAGGTGGGGAAGGGCTGCGAAGCTGTGGGGCGACGCAGATGCGCGGGTCTGGGGGCAGGAGGGCACCCCTTGCTCGGAGTCCTCTCCGCCCCACGCCCCTCCCTCAGGCTCCTCCGTCCCTTCCGCCCCCTCTTGCATCCCCAGGCTTCTGATGGAGCGCGCATGGAGTGCAGGCGGGCGGCTGGCGGTCGTCAGCTTGGCACGCGGGCGAGCTGCAGGTGGGGAAGGGCTGCGAAGCTGTGGGGCGACGCAGATGCGCGGGTCTGGGGGAAGGGAGGGGGCCGCTGCGCCCCACGCCCCTCCCTCAGGCGCCTCCGTCCCTTCCGCCCCCTCTTGCATCCCCAGGCTTCTGATGGAGCGCGCATGGCGTGCAGGCGGGCGGCTGGCGGCCGTCAGCTTGGCACGCGGGCGAGCTGCAGGTGGGGAAGGGCTGCGAAGCTGTGGGGCGACGCAGATGCGCGGGTCTTGGGGAAGGGAGAGGGCCGCTGCGCCCCACGCCCCTCCCTCAGGCTCCTCCGTCCCTTCCGCCCCCTCTTGCATCCCCAGGCTTCTGATGGAGCGCGCATGGAGTGCAGGCGGGCGGCTGGCGGCCGTCAGCTTGGCATGCGGGCGAGCTGCAGGTGGGGAAGGGCTGCGAAGCTGTGGGGCGACGCAGATGCGCGGGTCTGGGGGCAGGAGGGGACCCCTTGCTCGAGCCCCACGCCCCTCCCTCAGGCTCCTCCGTCCCTTCCGCCCCCTCTTGCATCCCCAGGCTTCTGATGGAGGGCGCATGGAGTGCAGGCGGGCGGCTGGCGGTCGTCAGCTTGGCACGCGGGCGAGCTGCAGGTGGGGAAGGGCTGCGAAGCTGTGGGGCGACGCAGATGCGCGGGTCTGGGGGCAGGAGGGCACCCCTTGCTCGGAGTCCTCTGCACCCTCGCCCCTCCCTCAGGCTCCTCCGTCCCTTCCGCCCCCTCTTGCATCCCCAGGCTTCTGATGGAGGGCGCATGGAGTGCAGGCGGGCGGCTGGCGGCCGTCAGCTTGGCACGCGGGCGAGCTGCAGGTGGGGAAGGGCTGCGAAGCTGTGGGGCGACGCAGATGCGCGGGTCTTGGGGAAGGGAGAGGGCCGCTGCGCCCCACGCCCCTCCCTCAGGCTCCTCCGTCCCTTCCGCCCCCTCTTGCATCCCCAGGCTTCTGATGGAGCGCGCATGGAGTGCAGGCTGGCGGCTGGCGGCCGTCAGCTTGGCATGCGGGCGAGCTGCAGGTGGGGAAGGGCTGCGAAGCTGTGGGGCGACGCAGATGCGCGGGTCTGGGGGCAGGAGGGCACCCCTTGCTCGGAGTCCTCTGCTCCCACGCCCCTCCCTCAGGCTCCTCCGTCCCTTCCGCCCCCTCTTGCATCCCCAGGCTTCTGATGGAGCGCGCATGGAGTGCAGGCGGGCGGCTGGCGGTCGTCAGCTTGGCACGCGGGCGAGCTGCAGGTGGGGAAGGGCTGCGAAGCTGTGGGGCGACGCAGATGCGCGGGTCTGGGGGCAGGAGGGCACCCCTTGCTCGGAGTCCTCTGCGCCCACGCCCCTCCCTCAGGCTCCTCCGTCCCTTCCGCCCCCTCTTGCATCCCCAGGCTTCTGATGGAGCGCGCATGGAGTGCAGGCGGGCGGCTGGCGGTCGTCAGCTTGGCACGCGGGCGAGCTGCAGGTGGGGAAGGGCTGCGAAGCTGTGGGGCGACGCAGATGCGCGGGTCTGGGGGCAGGAGGGCACCCCTTGCTCGGAGTCCTCTGCCCCACGCCCCTCCCTCAGGCTCCTCCGTCCCTTCCGCCCCCTCTTGCATCCCCAGGCTTCTGATGGAGCGCGCATGGAGTGCAGGCGGGCGGCTGGCGGCCGTCAGCTTGGCACGCGGGCGAGCTGCAGGTGGGGAAGGGCTGCGAAGCTGTGGGGCGACGCAGATGCGCGGGTCTTGGGGAAGGGAGAGGGCCGCTGCGCCCCACGCCCCTCCCTCAGGCTCCTCCGTCCCTTCCGCCCCCTCTTGCATCCCCAGGCGTCTGATGGAGCGCGCATGGAGTGCAGGCTGGCGGCTGGCGGCCGTCAGCTTGGCATGCGGGCGAGCTGCAGGTGGGGAAGGGCTGCGAAGCTGTGGGGCGACGCAGATGCGCGGGTCTGGGGGCAGGAGGGCACCCCTTGCTCGGAGCCCCACGCCCCTCCCTCAGGCTCCTCCGTCCCTTCCGCCCCCTCTTGCATCCCCAGGCTTCTGATGGAGCGCGCATGGAGTGCAGGCGGGCGGCTGGCGGTCGTCAGCTTGGCACGCGGGCGAGCTGCAGGTGGGGAAGGGCTGCGAAGCTGTGGGGCGACGCAGATGCGCGGGTCTGGGGGCAGGAGGGCACCCCTTGCTCGGAGTCCTCTGCTCCCACGCCCCTCCCTCAGGCTCCTCCGTCCCTTCCGCCCCCTCTTGCATCCCCAGGCTTCTGATGGAGCGCGCATGGAGTGCAGGCGGGCGGCTGGCGGTCGTCAGCTTGGCACGCGGGCGAGCTGCAGGTGGGGAAGGGCTGCGAAGCTGTGGGGCGACGCAGATGCGCGGGTCTGGGGGAAGGGAGAGGGCCGCTGCGCCCCACGCCCCTCCCTCAGGCTCCTCCGTCCCTTCCGCCCCCTCTTGCATCCCCAGGCTTCTGATGGAGCGCGCATGGAGTGCAGGCGGGCGGCTGGCGGCCGTCAGCTTGGCATGCGGGCGAGCTGCAGGTGGGGAAGGGCTGCGAAGCTGTGGGGCGACGCAGATGCGCGGGTCTTGGGGAAGGGAGAGGGCCGCTGCGCCCCACGCCCCTCCCTCAGGCTCCTCCGTCCCTTCCGCCCCCTCTTGCATCCCCAGGCTTCTGATGGAGCGCGCATGGAGTGCAGGCGGGCGGCTGGCGGCCGTCAGCTTGGCACGCGGGCGAGCTGCAGGTGGGGAAGGGCTGCGAAGCTGTGGGGCGACGCAGATGCGCGGGTCTGGGGGCAGGAGGGCACCCCTTGCTCGGAGTCCTCTGCACCCTCGCCCCTCCCTCAGGCTCCTCCGTCCCTTCCGCCCCCTCTTGCATCCCCAGGCTTCTGATGGAGGGCGCATGGAGTGCAGGCGGGCGGCTGGCGGTCGTCAGCTTGGCACGCGGGCGAGCTGCAGGTGGGGAAGGGCTGCGAAGCTGTGGGGCGACGCAGATGCGCGGGTCTGGGGGCAGGAGGGCACCCCTTGCTCGGAGTCCTCTACTCCCCACGCCCCTCCCTCAGGCTCCTCCGTCCCTTCCGCCCCCTCTTGCATCCCCAGGCTTCTGATGGAGCGCGCATGGAGTGCAGGCGGGCGGCTGGCGGTCGTCAGCTTGGCACGCGGGCGAGCTGCAGGTGGGGAAGGGCTGCGAAGCTGTGGGGCGACGCAGATGCGCGGGTCTGGGGGCAGGAGGGCACCCTTGCTCGGAGTCCTCTGCGCCCCACGCCCCTCCCTCAGGCTCCTCCGTCCCTTCCGCCCCCTCTTGCATCCCCAGGCTTCTGATGGAGCGCGCATGGAGTGCAGGCGGGCGGCTGGCGGTCGTCAGCTTGGCACGCGGGCGAGCTGCAGGTGGGGAAGGGCTGCGAAGCTGTGGGGCGACGCAGATGCGCGGGTCTGGGGGCAGGAGGGCACCCCTTGCTCGGAGTCCTCTGCCCCTCGCCCCTCCCTCAGGCTCCTCCGTCCCTTCCGCCCCCTCTTGCATCCCCAGGCTTCTGATGGAGCGCGCATGGAGTGCAGGCGGGCGGCTGGCGGCCGTCAGCTTGGCACGCGGGCGAGCTGCAGGTGGGGAAGGGCTGCGAAGCTGTGGGGCGACGCAGATGCGCGGGTCTTGGGAAGGGAGAGGGCCGCTGCGCCCCACGCCCCTCCCTCAGGCTCCTCCGTCCCTTCCGCCCCCTCTTGCATCCCCAGGCTTCTGATGGAGCGCGCATGGAGTGCAGGCGGGCGGCTGGCGGCCGTCAGCTTGGCATGCGGGCGAGCTGCAGGTGGGGAAGGGCTGCGAAGCTGTGGGGCGACGCAGATGCGCGGGTCTGGGGGCAGGAGGGCACCCCTTGCTCGGAGTCCTCTGCACCCTCGCCCCTCCCTCAGGCTCCTCCGTCCCTTCCGCCCCCTCTTGCATCCCCAGGCTTCTGATGGAGCGCGCATGGAGTGCAGGCGGGCGGCTGGCGGTCGTCAGCTTGGCACGCGGGCGAGCTGCAGGTGGGGAAGGGCTGCGAAGCTGTGGGGCGACGCAGATGCGCGGGTCTGGGGAAGGGAGAGGGCCGCTGCGCCCCACGCCCCTCCCTCAGGCTCCTCCGTCCCTTCCGCCCCCTCTTGCATCCCCAGGCTTCTGATGGAGCGCGCATGGAGTGCAGGCGGGCGGCTGGCGGCCGTCAGCTTGGCATGCGGGCGAGCTGCAGGTGGGGAAGGGCTGCGAAGCTGTGGGGCGACGCAGATGCGCGGGTCTGGGGGCAGGAGGGCACCCCTTGCTCGGAGTCCTCCGCCCCACGCCCCTCCCTCAGGCTCCTCCGTCCCTTCCGCCCCCTCTTGCATCCCCAGGCTTCTGATGGAGCGCGCATGGAGTGCAGGCGGGCGGCTGGCGGTCGTCAGCTTGGCACGCGGGCGAGCTGCAGGTGGGGAAGGGCTGCGAAGCTGTGGGGCGACGCAGATGCGCGGGTCTGGGGGCAGGAGGGCACCCCTTGCTCGGAGTCCTCTGCGCCCACGCCCCTCCCTCAGGCTCCTCCGTCCCTTCCGCCCCCTCTTGCATCCCCAGGCTTCTGATGGAGCGCGCATGGAGTGCAGGCGGGCGGCTGGCGGTCGTCAGCTTGGCACGCGGGCGAGCTGCAGGTGGGGAAGGGCTGCGAAGCTGTGGGGCGACGCAGATGCGCGGGTCTGGGGGCAGGAGGGCACCCTTGCTCGGAGTCCTCTGCCCCACGCCCCTCCCTCAGGCTCCTCCGTCCCTTCCGCCCCCTCTTGCATCCCCAGGCTTCTGATGGAGCGCGCATGGAGTGCAGGCGGGCGGCTGGCGGCCGTCAGCTTGGCACGCGGGCGAGCTGCAGGTGGGGAAGGGCTGCGAAGCTGTGGGGCGACGCAGATGCGCGGGTCTGGGGAGGAGGGCAGCTCGGGCCTCTGCGCCCCACGCCCCTCCCTCAGGCTCCTCCGTCCCTTCCGCCCCCTCTTGCATCCCCAGGCTTCTGATGGAGCGCGCATGGAGTGCAGGCGGGCGGCTGGCGGCCGTCAGCTTGGCACGCGGGCGAGCTGCAGGTGGGGAAGGGCTGCGAAGCTGTGGGGCGACGCAGATGCGCGGGTCTGGGGGCAGGAGGGCACCCCTTGCTCGGAGTCCTCTGCCCCTCGCCCCTCCCTCAGGCTCCTCCGTCCCTTCCGCCCCCTCTTGCATCCCCAGGCTTCTGATGGAGCGCGCATGGAGTGCAGGCGGGCGGCTGGCGGCCGTCAGCTTGGCACGCGGGCGAGCTGCAGGTGGGGAAGGGCTGCGAAGCTGTGGGGCGACGCAGATGCGCGGGTCTTGGGGAAGGGAGAGGGCCGCTGCGCCCCACGCCCCTCCCTCAGGCTCCTCCGTCCCTTCCGCCCCCTCTTGCATCCCCAGGCTTCTGATGGAGCGCGCATGGAGTGCAGGCGGGCGGCTGGCGGCCGTCAGCTTGGCATGCGGGCGAGCTGCAGGTGGGGAAGGGCTGCGAAGCTGTGGGGCGACGCAGATGCGCGGGTCTGGGGGCAGGAGGGCACCCCTTGCTCGGAGTCCTCTGCTCCCTCGCCCCTCCCTCAGGCTCCTCCGTCCCTTCCGCCCCCTCTTGCATCCCCAGGCTTCTGATGGAGCGCGCATGGAGTGCAGGCGGGCGGCTGGCGGTCGTCAGCTTGGCACGCGGGCGAGCTGCAGGTGGGGAAGGGCTGCGAAGCTGTGGGGCGACGCAGATGCGCGGGTCTTGGGGAAGGGAGAGGGCCGCTGCGCCCCACGCCCCTCCCTCAGGCTCCTCCGTCCCTTCCGCCCCCTCTTGCATCCCCAGGCTTCTGATGGAGCGCGCATGGAGTGCAGGCGGGCGGCTGGCGGCCGTCAGCTTGGCACGCGGGCGAGCTGCAGGTGGGGAAGGGCTGCGAAGCTGTGGGGCGACGCAGATGCGCGGGTCTGGGGGCAGGAGGGCACCCCTTGCTCGGAGTCCTCTGCGCCCCGCCCCTCCCTCAGGCTCCTCCGTCCCTTCCGCCCCCTCTTGCATCCCCAGGCTTCTGATGGAGCGCGCATGGAGTGCAGGCGGGCGGCTGGCGGTCGTCAGCTTGGCACGCGGGCGAGCTGCAGGTGGGGAAGGGCTGCGAAGCTGTGGGGCGACGCAGATGCGCGGGTCTTGGGGAAGGGAGAGGGCCGCTGCGCCCCACGCCCCTCCCTCAGGCTCCTCCGTCCCTTCCGCCCCCTCTTGCATCCCCAGGCTTCTGATGGAGCGCGCATGGAGTGCAGGCGGGCGGCTGGCGGCCGTCAGCTTGGCACGCGGGCGAGCTGCAGGTGGGGAAGGGCTGCGAAGCTGTGGGGCGACGCAGATGCGCGGGTCTGGGGGCAGGAGGGCACCCCTTGCTCGGAGTCCTCTGCCCCTCGCCCCTCCCTCAGGCTCCTCCGTCCCTTCCGCCCCCTCTTGCATCCCCAGGCTTCTGATGGAGCGCGCATGGAGTGCAGGCGGGCGGCTGGCGGTCGTCAGCTTGGCACGCGGGCGAGCTGCAGGTGGGGAAGGGCTGCGAAGCTGTGGGGCGACGCAGATGCGCGGGTCTTGGGGAAGGGAGAGGGCCGCTGCGCCCCACGCCCCTCCCTCAGGCTCCTCCGTCCCTTCCGCCCCCTCTTGCATCCCCAGGCTTCTGATGGAGCGCGCATGGAGTGCAGGCGGGCGGCTGGCGGCCGTCAGCTTGGCATGCGGGCGAGCTGCAGGTGGGGAAGGGCTGCGAAGCTGTGGGGCGACGCAGATGCGCGGGTCTGGGGGCAGGAGGGCACCCCTTGCTCGGAGTCCTCTGCCCCTCGCCCCTCCCTCAGGCTCCTCCGTCCCTTCCGCCCCCTCTTGCATCCCCAGGCTTCTGATGGAGCGCGCATGGAGTGCAGGCGGGCGGCTGGCGGTCGTCAGCTTGGCACGCGGGCGAGCTGCAGGTGGGGAAGGGCTGCGAAGCTGTGGGGCGACGCAGATGCGCGGGTCTTGGGGAAGGGAGAGGGCCGCTGCGCCCCACGCCCCTCCCTCAGGCTCCTCCGTTCCTTCCGCCCCCTCTTGCATCCCCAGGCTTCTGATGGAGCGCGCATGGAGTGCAGGCGGGCGGCTGGCGGCCGTCAGCTTGGCATGCGGGCGAGCTGCAGGTGGGGAAGGGCTGCGAAGCTGTGGGGCGACGCAGATGCGCGGGTCTGGGGGCAGGAGGGCACCCCTTGCTCGGAGTCCTCTCCGCCCCACGCCCCTCCCTCAGGCTCCTCCGTCCCTTCCGCCCCCTCTTGCATCCCCAGGCTTCTGATGGAGCGCGCATGGAGTGCAGGCGGGCGGCTGGCGGCCGTCAGCTTGGCACGCGGGCGAGCTGCAGGTGGGGAAGGGCTGCGAAGCTGTGGGGCGACGCAGATGCGCGGGTCTGGGGGCAGGAGGGCACCCCTTGCTCGGAGTCCTCTGCGCCCCACGCCCCTCCCTCAGGCTCCTCCGTCCCTTCCGCCCCCTCTTGCATCCCCAGGCTTCTGATGGAGCGCGCATGGAGTGCAGGCGGGCGGCTGGCGGCCGTCAGCTTGGCACGCGGGCGAGCTGCAGGTGGGGAAGGGCTGCGAAGCTGTGGGGCGACGCAGATGCGCGGGTCTGGGGGCAGGAGGGCACCCCTTGCTCGGAGTCCTCTGCGCCCCACGCCCCTCCCTCAGGCTCCTCCGTCCCTTCCGCCCCCTCTTGCATCCCCAGGCTTCTGATGGAGCGCGCATGGAGTGCAGGCGGGCGGCTGGCGGTCGTCAGCTTGGCACGCGGGCGAGCTGCAGGTGGGGAAGGGCTGCGAAGCTGTGGGGCGACGCAGATGCGCGGGTCTGGGGGCAGGAGGGCACCCCTTGCTCGGAGTCCTCTGCGCCCCACGCCCCTCCCTCAGGCTCCTCCGTCCCTTCCGCCCCCTCTTGCATCCCCAGGCTTCTGATGGAGCGCGCATGGAGTGCAGGCGGGCGGCTGGCGGCCGTCAGCTTGGCATGCGGGCGAGCTGCAGGTGGGGAAGGGCTGCGAAGCTGTGGGGCGACGCAGATGCGCGGGTCTGGGGGCAGGAGGGCACCCCTTGCTCGGAGTCCTCTGCCCCACGCCCCTCCCTCAGGCTCCTCCGTCCCTTCCGCCCCCTCTTGCATCCCCAGGCTTCTGATGGAGCGCGCATGGAGTGCAGGCGGGCGGCTGGCGGTCGTCAGCTTGGCACGCGGGCGAGCTGCAGGTGGGGAAGGGCTGCGAAGCTGTGGGGCGACGCAGATGCGCGGGTCTGGGGGCAGGAGGGCACCCCTTGCTCGGAGTCCTCTGCCCCTCGCCCCTCCCTCAGGCTCCTCCGTCCCTTCCGCCCCCTCTTGCATCCCCAGGCTTCTGATGGAGCGCGCATGGAGTGCAGGCGGGCGGCTGGCGGTCGTCAGCTTGGCACGCGGGCGAGCTGCAGGTGGGGAAGGGCTGCGAAGCTGTGGGGCGACGCAGATGCGCGGGTCTTGGGGAAGGGAGAGGGCCGCTGCGCCCCACGCCCCTCCCTCAGGCTCCTCCGTCCTTCCGCCCCCTCTTGCATCCCCAGGCTTCTGATGGAGCGCGCATGGAGTGCAGGCGGGCGGCTGGCGGCCGTCAGCTTGGCATGCGGGCGAGCTGCAGGTGGGGAAGGGCTGCGAAGCTGTGGGGCGACGCAGATGCGCGGGTCTGGGGGCAGGAGGGCACCCCTTGCTCGGAGTCCTCTGCCCCTCGCCCCTCCCTCAGGCTCCTCCGTCCCTTCCGCCCCCTCTTGCATCCCCAGGCTTCTGATGGAGCGCGCATGGAGTGCAGGCGGGCGGCTGGCGGTCGTCAGCTTGGCACGCGGGCGAGCTGCAGGTGGGGAAGGGCTGCGAAGCTGTGGGGCGACGCAGATGCGCGGGTCTTGGGGAAGGGAGAGGGCCGCTGCGCCCCACGCCCCTCCCTCAGGCTCCTCCGTCCCTTCCGCCCCCTCTTGCATCCCCAGGCTTCTGATGGAGCGCGCATGGAGTGCAGGCGGGCGGCTGGCGGCCGTCAGCTTGGCATGCGGGCGAGCTGCAGGTGGGGAAGGGCTGCGAAGCTGTGGGGCGACGCAGATGCGCGGGTCTGGGGGCAGGAGGGCACCCCTTGCTCGGAGTCCTCTGCGCCCCTCGCCCCTCCCTCAGGCTCCTCCGTCCCTTCCGCCCCCTCTTGCATCCCCAGGCTTCTGATGGAGCGCGCATGGAGTGCAGGCGGGCGGCTGGCGGTCGTCAGCTTGGCACGCGGGCGAGCTGCAGGTGGGGAAGGGCTGCGAAGCTGTGGGGCGACGCAGATGCGCGGGTCTTGGGGAAGGAGAGGGCCGCTGCGCCCCACGCCCCTCCCTCAGGCTCCTCCGTTCCTTCCGCCCCCTCTTGCATCCCCAGGCTTCTGATGGAGCGCGCATGGAGTGCAGGCGGGCGGCTGGCGGCCGTCAGCTTGGCATGCGGGCGAGCTGCAGGTGGGGAAGGGCTGCGAAGCTGTGGGGCGACGCAGATGCGCGGGTCTGGGGGCAGGAGGGCACCCCTTGCTCGGAGTCCTCTGCTCCCTCGCCCCTCCCTCAGGCTCCTCCGTCCCTTCCGCCCCCTCTTGCATCCCCAGGCTTCTGATGGAGCGCGCATGGAGTGCAGGCGGGCGGCTGGCGGTCGTCAGCTTGGCACGCGGGCGAGCTGCAGGTGGGGAAGGGCTGCGAAGCTGTGGGGCGACGCAGATGCGCGGGTCTTGGGGAAGGGAGAGGGCCGCTGCGCCCCACGCCCCTCCCTCAGGCTCCTCCGTCCCTTCCGCCCCCTCTTGCATCCCCAGGCTTCTGATGGAGCGCGCATGGAGTGCAGGCTGGCGGCTGGCGGCCGTCAGCTTGGCATGCGGGCGAGCTGCAGGTGGGGAAGGGCTGCGAAGCTGTGGGGCGACGCAGATGCGCGGGTCTGGGGGCAGGAGGGCACCCCTTGCTCGGAGTCCTCTGCACCCACGCCCCTCCCTCAGGCTCCTCCGTCCCTTCCGCCCCCTCTTGCATCCCCAGGCTTCTGATGGAGCGCGCATGGAGTGCAGGCGGGCGGCTGGCGGCCGTCAGCTTGGCACGCGGGCGAGCTGCAGGTGGGGAAGGGCTGCGAAGCTGTGGGGCGACGCAGATGCGCGGGTCTGGGGGCAGGAGGGCACCCCTTGCTCGGAGTCCTCTGCGCCCCACGCCCCTCCCTCAGGCTCCTCCGTCCCTTCCGCCCCCTCTTGCATCCCCAGGCTTCTGATGGAGCGCGCATGGAGTGCAGGCGGGCGGCTGGCGGTCGTCAGCTTGGCACGCGGGCGAGCTGCAGGTGGGGAAGGGCTGCGAAGCTGTGGGGCGACGCAGATGCGCGGGTCTGGGGGCAGGAGGGCACCCCTTGCTCGGAGTCCTCTCCGCCCCACGCCCCTCCCTCAGGCTCCTCCGTCCCTTCCGCCCCCTCTTGCATCCCCAGGCTTCTGATGGAGCGCGCATGGAGTGCAGGCGGGCGGCTGGCGGCCGTCAGCTTGGCATGCGGGCGAGCTGCAGGTGGGGAAGGGCTGCGAAGCTGTGGGGCGACGCAGATGCGCGGGTCTGGGGGCAGGAGGGCACCCCTTGCTCGGAGTCCTCTGCCCCACGCCCCTCCCTCAGGCTCCTCCGTCCCTTCCGCCCCCTCTTGCATCCCCAGGCTTCTGATGGAGCGCGCATGGAGTGCAGGCGGGCGGCTGGCGGTCGTCAGCTTGGCACGCGGGCGAGCTGCAGGTGGGGAAGGGCTGCGAAGCTGTGGGGCGACGCAGATGCGCGGGTCTTGGGGAAGGGAGAGGGCCGCTGCGCCCCACGCCCCTCCCTCAGGCTCCTCCGTCCCTTCCGCCCCCTCTTGCATCCCCAGGCTTCTGATGGAGCGCGCATGGAGTGCAGGCGGGCGGCTGGCGGCCGTCAGCTTGGCATGCGGGCGAGCTGCAGGTGGGGAAGGGCTGCGAAGCTGTGGGGCGACGCAGATGCGCGGGTCTGGGGGCAGGAGGGCACCCCTTGCTCGGAGTCCTCTGCTCCCTCGCCCCTCCCTCAGGCTCCTCCGTCCCTTCCGCCCCCTCTTGCATCCCCAGGCTTCTGATGGAGCGCGCATGGAGTGCAGGCGGGCGGCTGGCGGTCGTCAGCTTGGCACGCGGGCGAGCTGCAGGTGGGGAAGGGCTGCGAAGCTGTGGGGCGACGCAGATGCGCGGGTCTTGGGGAAGGGAGAGGGCCGCTGCGCCCCACGCCCCTCCCTCAGGCTCCTCCGTCCCTTCCGCCCCCTCTTGCATCCCCAGGCTTCTGATGGAGCGCGCATGGAGTGCAGGCGGGCGGCTGGCGGCCGTCAGCTTGGCACGCGGGCGAGCTGCAGGTGGGGAAGGGCTGCGAAGCTGTGGGGCGACGCAGATGCGCGGGTCTGGGGGAAGGGAGAGGGCCGCTGCGCCCCACGCCCCTCCCTCAGGCTCCTCCGTCCCTTCCGCCCCCTCTTGCATCCCCAGGCTTCTGATGGAGCGCGCATGGAGTGCAGGCGGGCGGCTGGCGGCCGTCAGCTTGGCACGCGGGCGAGCTGCAGGTGGGGAAGGGCTGCGAAGCTGTGGGGCGACGCAGATGCGCGGGTCTGGGGGCAGGAGGGCACCCCTTGCTCGGAGTCCTCTGCCCCTCGCCCCTCCCTCAGGCTCCTCCGTCCCTTCCGCCCCCTCTTGCATCCCCAGGCTTCTGATGGAGCGCGCATGGAGTGCAGGCGGGCGGCTGGCGGTCGTCAGCTTGGCACGCGGGCGAGCTGCAGGTGGGGAAGGGCTGCGAAGCTGTGGGGCGACGCAGATGCGCGGGTCTTGGGGAAGGGAGAGGGCCGCTGCGCCCCACGCCCCTCCCTCAGGCTCCTCCGTCCCTTCCGCCCCCTCTTGCATCCCCAGGCTTCTGATGGAGCGCGCATGGAGTGCAGGCGGGCGGCTGGCGGCCGTCAGCTTGGCATGCGGGCGAGCTGCAGGTGGGGAAGGGCTGCGAAGCTGTGGGGCGACGCAGATGCGCGGGTCTGGGGGCAGGAGGGCACCCCTTGCTCGGAGTCCTCTGCCCCTCGCCCCTCCCTCAGGCTCCTCCGTCCCTTCCGCCCCCTCTTGCATCCCCAGGCTTCTGATGGAGCGCGCATGGAGTGCAGGCGGGCGGCTGGCGGTCGTCAGCTTGGCACGCGGGCGAGCTGCAGGTGGGGAAGGGCTGCGAAGCTGTGGGGCGACGCAGATGCGCGGGTCTTGGGGAAGGAGAGGGCCGCTGCGCCCCACGCCCCTCCCTCAGGCTCCTCCGTCCCTTCCGCCCCCTCTTGCATCCCCAGGCTTCTGATGGAGCGCGCATGGAGTGCAGGCGGGCGGCTGGCGGCCGTCAGCTTGGCATGCGGGCGAGCTGCAGGTGGGGAAGGGCTGCGAAGCTGTGGGGCGACGCAGATGCGCGGGTCTGGGGGCAGGAGGGCACCCCTTGCTCGGAGTCCTCTCCGCCCCACGCCCCTCCCTCAGGCTCCTCCGTCCCTTCCGCCCCCTCTTGCATCCCCAGGCTTCTGTTGGAGCGCGCATGGAGTGCAGGCGGGCGGCTGGCGGTCGTCAGCTTGGCACGCGGGCGAGCTGCAGGTGGGGAAGGGCTGCGAAGCTGTGGGGCGACGCAGATGCGCGGGTCTTGGGGAAGGGAGAGGGCCGCTGCGCCCCACGCCCCTCCCTCAGGCTCCTCCGTCCCTTCCGCCCCCTCTTGCATCCCCAGGCTTCTGATGGAGCGCGCATGGAGTGCAGGCGGGCGGCTGGCGGCCGTCAGCTTGGCATGCGGGCGAGCTGCAGGTGGGGAAGGGCTGCGAAGCTGTGGGGCGACGCAGATGCGCGGGTCTGGGGGCAGGAGGGCACCCCTTGCTCGGAGTCCTCTGCACCCTCGCCCCTCCCTCAGGCTCCTCCGTCCCTTCCGCCCCCTCTTGCATCCCCAGGCTTCTGATGGAGCGCGCATGGAGTGCAGGCGGGCGGCTGGCGGTCGTCAGCTTGGCACGCGGGCGAGCTGCAGGTGGGGAAGGGCTGCGAAGCTGTGGGGCGACGCAGATGCGCGGGTCTTGGGGAAGGGAGAGGGCCGCTGCGCCCCACGCCCCTCCCTCAGGCTCCTCCGTCCCTTCCGCCCCCTCTTGCATCCCCAGGCTTCTGATGGAGCACGCATGGAGTGCAGGCGGGCGGCTGGCGGCCGTCAGCTTGGCATGCGGGCGAGCTGCAGGTGGGGAAGGGCTGCGAAGCTGTGGGGCGACGCAGATGCGCGGGTCTGGGGGCAGGAGGGCACCCCTTGCTCGGAGTCCTCTGCGCCCCACGCCCCTCCCTCAGGCTCCTCCGTCCCTTCCGCCCCCTCTTGCATCCCCAGGCTTCTGATGGAGCGCGCATGGAGTGCAGGCGGGCGGCTGGCGGTCGTCAGCTTGGCACGCGGGCGAGCTGCAGGTGGGGAAGGGCTGCGAAGCTGTGGGGCGACGCAGATGCGCGGGTCTGGGGGCAGGAGGGCACCCCTTGCTCGGAGTCCTCTGCGCCCCACGCCCCTCCCTCAGGCTCCTCCGTCCCTTCCGCCCCCTCTTGCATCCCCAGGCTTCTGATGGAGCGCGCATGGAGTGCAGGCGGGCGGCTGGCGGTCGTCAGCTTGGCACGCGGGCGAGCTGCAGGTGGGGAAGGGCTGCGAAGCTGTGGGGCGACGCAGATGCGCGGGTCTTGGGGAAGGGAGAGGGCCGCTGCGCCCCACGCCCCTCCCTCAGGCTCCTCCGTCCCTTCCGCCCCCTCTTGCATCCCCAGGCTTCTGATGGAGCGCGCATGGAGTGCAGGCGGGCGGCTGGCGGCCGTCAGCTTGGCATGCGGGCGAGCTGCAGGTGGGGAAGGGCTGCGAAGCTGTGGGGCGACGCAGATGCGCGGGTCTGGGGGCAGGAGGGCACCCCTTGCTCGGAGTCCTCTGCACCCTCGCCCCTCCCTCAGGCTCCTCCGTCCCTTCCGCCCCCTCTTGCATCCCCAGGCTTCTGATGGAGCGCGCATGGAGTGCAGGCGGGCGGCTGGCGGTCGTCAGCTTGGCACGCGGGCGAGCTGCAGGTGGGGAAGGGCTGCGAAGCTGTGGGGCGACGCAGATGCGCGGGTCTTGGGGAAGGGAGAGGGCCGCTGCGCCCCACGCCCCTCCCTCAGGCTCCTCCGTCCCTTCCGCCCCCTCTTGCATCCCCAGGCTTCTGATGGAGCGCGCATGGAGTGCAGGCGGGCGGCTGGCGGCCGTCAGCTTGGCATGCGGGCGAGCTGCAGGTGGGGAAGGGCTGCGAAGCTGTGGGGCGACGCAGATGCGCGGGTCTGGGGGCAGGAGGGCACCCCTTGCTCGGAGTCCTCTGCTCCCTCGCCCCTCCCTCAGGCTCCTCCGTCCCTTCCGCCCCCTCTTGCATCCCCAGGCTTCTGATGGAGCGCGCATGGAGTGCAGGCGGGCGGCTGGCGGTCGTCAGCTTGGCACGCGGGCGAGCTGCAGGTGGGGAAGGGCTGCGAAGCTGTGGGGCGACGCAGATGCGCGGGTCTGGGGGCAGGAGGGCACCCCTTGCTCGGAGTCCTCTGCCCCCACGCCCCTCCCTCAGGCTCCTCCGTCCCTTCCGCCCCCTCTTGCATCCCCAGGCTTCTGATGGAGCGCGCATGGAGTGCAGGCGGGCGGCTGGCGGCCGTCAGCTTGGCACGCGGGCGAGCTGCAGGTGGGGAAGGGCTGCGAAGCTGTGGGGCGACGCAGATGCGCGGGTCTGGGGGCAGGAGGGCACCCCTTGCTCGGAGTCCTCTGCGCCCCACGCCCCTCCCTCAGGCTCCTCCGTCCCTTCCGCCCCCTCTTGCATCCCCAGGCTTCTGATGGAGCGCGCATGGAGTGCAGGCGGGCGGCTGGCGGTCGTCAGCTTGGCACGCGGGCGAGCTGCAGGTGGGGAAGGGCTGCGAAGCTGTGGGGCGACGCAGATGCGCGGGTCTGGGGGCAGGAGGGCACCCCTTGCTCGGAGTCCTCTGCGCCCCACGCCCCTCCCTCAGGCTCCTCCGTCCCTTCCGCCCCCTCTTGCATCCCCAGGCTTCTGATGGAGCGCGCATGGAGTGCAGGCGGGCGGCTGGCGGCCGTCAGCTTGGCACGCGGGCGAGCTGCAGGTGGGGAAGGGCTGCGAAGCTGTGGGGCGACGCAGATGCGCGGGTCTTGGGGAAGGGAGAGGGCCGCTGCGCCCCACGCCCCTCCCTCAGGCTCCTCCGTCCCTTCCGCCCCCTCTTGCATCCCCAGGCTTCTGATGGAGCGCGCATGGAGTGCAGGCGGGCGGCTGGCGGCCGTCAGCTTGGCATGCGGGCGAGCTGCAGGTGGGGAAGGGCTGCGAAGCTGTGGGGCGACGCAGATGCGCGGGTCTGGGGGCAGGAGGGCACCCCTTGCTCGGAGTCCTCTGCGCCCTCGCCCCTCCCTCAGGCTCCTCCGTCCCTTCCGCCCCCTCTTGCATCCCCAGGCTTCTGATGGAGCGCGCATGGAGTGCAGGCGGGCGGCTGGCGGTCGTCAGCTTGGCACGCGGGCGAGCTGCAGGTGGGGAAGGGCTGCGAAGCTGTGGGGCGACGCAGATGCGCGGGTCTGGGGGCAGGAGGGCACCCCTTGCTCGGAGTCCTCTGCCCCTCGCCCCTCCCTCAGGCTCCTCCGTCCCTTCCGCCCCCTCTTGCATCCCCAGGCTTCTGATGGAGCGCGCATGGAGTGCAGGCGGGCGGCTGGCGGCCGTCAGCTTGGCACGCGGGCGAGCTGCAGGTGGGGAAGGGCTGCGAAGCTGTGGGGCGACGCAGATGCGCGGGTCTGGGGGCAGGAGGGCACCCCTTGCTCGGAGTCCTCTGCCCCTCGCCCCTCCCTCAGGCTCCTCCGTCCCTTCCGCCCCCTCTTGCATCCCCAGGCTTCTGATGGAGCGCGCATGGAGTGCAGGCGGGCGGCTGGCGGCCGTCAGCTTGGCACGCGGGCGAGCTGCAGGTGGGGAAGGGCTGCGAAGCTGTGGGGCGACGCAGATGCGCGGGTCTGGGGCAGGAGGGCACCCCTTGCTCGGAGTCCTCTGCCCCTCGCCCCTCCCTCAGGCTCCTCCGTCCCTTCCGCCCCCTCTTGCATCCCCAGGCTTCTGATGGAGCGCGCATGGAGTGCAGGCGGGCGGCTGGCGGCCGTCAGCTTGGCACGCGGGCGAGCTGCAGGTGGGGAAGGGCTGCGAAGCTGTGGGGCGACGCAGATGCGCGGGTCTGGGGGCAGGAGGGCACCCCTTGCTCGGAGTCCTCTGCCCCACGCCCCTCCCTCAGGCTCCTCCGTCCCTTCCGCCCCCTCTTGCATCCCCAGGCTTCTGATGGAGCGCGCATGGAGTGCAGGCGGGCGGCTGGCGGCCGTCAGCTTGGCACGCGGGCGAGCTGCAGGTGGGGAAGGGCTGCGAAGCTGTGGGGCGACGCAGATGCGCGGGTCTGGGGGCAGGAGGGCACCCCTTGCTCGGAGTCCTCTGCCCCTCGCCCCTCCCTCAGGCTCCTCCGTCCCTTCCGCCCCCTCTTGCATCCCCAGGCTTCTGATGGAGCGCGCATGGAGTGCAGGCGGGCGGCTGGCGGCCGTCAGCTTGGCACGCGGGCGAGCTGCAGGTGGGGAAGGGCTGCGAAGCTGTGGGGCGACGCAGATGCGCGGGTCTGGGGGCAGGAGGGCACCCCTTGCTCGGAGTCCTCTGCCCCTCGCCCCTCCCTCAGGCTCCTCCGTCCCTTCCGCCCCCTCTTGCATCCCCAGGCTTCTGATGGAGCGCGCATGGAGTGCAGGCGGGCGGCTGGCGGTCGTCAGCTTGGCACGCGGGCGAGCTGCAGGTGGGGAAGGGCTGCGAAGCTGTGGGGCGACGCAGATGCGCGGGTCTGGGGGCAGGAGGGCACCCCTTGCTCGGAGTCCTCTGCCCCACGCCCCTCCCTCAGGCTCCTCCGTCCCTTCCGCCCCCTCTTGCATCCCCAGGCTTCTGATGGAGCGCGCATGGAGTGCAGGCGGGCGGCTGGCGGCCGTCAGCTTGGCACGCGGGCGAGCTGCAGGTGGGGAAGGGCTGCGAAGCTGTGGGGCGACGCAGATGCGCGGGTCTGGGGGCAGGAGGGCACCCCTTGCTCGGAGTCCTCTGCGCCCCACGCCCCTCCCTCAGGCTCCTCCGTCCCTTCCGCCCCCTCTTGCATCCCCAGGCTTCTGATGGAGCGCGCATGGAGTGCAGGCGGGCGGCTGGCGGTCGTCAGCTTGGCACGCGGGCGAGCTGCAGGTGGGGAAGGGCTGCGAAGCTGTGGGGCGACGCAGATGCGCGGGTCTGGGGGCAGGAGGGCACCCCTTGCTCGGAGTCCTCTGCGCCCCACGCCCCTCCCTCAGGCTCCTCCGTCCCTTCCGCCCCCTCTTGCATCCCCAGGCTTCTGATGGAGCGCGCATGGAGTGCAGGCGGGCGGCTGGCGGCCGTCAGCTTGGCACGCGGGCGAGCTGCAGGTGGGGAAGGGCTGCGAAGCTGTGGGGCGACGCAGATGCGCGGGTCTGGGGAAGGGAGAGGGCCGCTGCGCCCCACGCCCCTCCCTCAGGCTCCTCCGTCCCTTCCGCCCCCTCTTGCATCCCCAGGCTTCTGATGGAGCGCGCATGGAGTGCAGGCGGGCGGCTGGCGGCCGTCAGCTTGGCATGCGGGCGAGCTGCAGGTGGGGAAGGGCTGCGAAGCTGTGGGGCGACGCAGATGCGCGGGTCTTGGGGAAGGGAGAGGGCCGCTGCGCCCCACGCCCCTCCCTCAGGCTCCTCCGTCCCTTCCGCCCCCTCTTGCATCCCCAGGCTTCTGATGGAGCGCGCATGGAGTGCAGGCGGGCGGCTGGCGGCCGTCAGCTTGGCATGCGGGCGAGCTGCAGGTGGGGAAGGGCTGCGAAGCTGTGGGGCGACGCAGATGCGCGGGTCTGGGGGCAGGAGGGCACCCCTTGCTCGGAGTCCTCTGCACCCTCGCCCCTCCCTCAGGCTCCTCCGTCCCTTCCGCCCCCTCTTGCATCCCCAGGCTTCTGATGGAGCGCGCATGGAGTGCAGGCGGGCGGCTGGCGGTCGTCAGCTTGGCACGCGGGCGAGCTGCAGGTGGGGAAGGGCTGCGAAGCTGTGGGGCGACGCAGATGCGCGGGTCTGGGGGCAGGAGGGCACCCCTTGCTCGGAGTCCTCTGCTCCCTCGCCCCTCCCTCAGGCTCCTCCGTCCCTTCCGCCCCCTCTTGCATCCCCAGGCTTCTGATGGAGCGCGCATGGAGTGCAGGCGGGCGGCTGGCGGCCGTCAGCTTGGCACGCGGGCGAGCTGCAGGTGGGGAAGGGCTGCGAAGCTGTGGGGCGACGCAGATGCGCGGGTCTGGGGAAGGGAGAGGGCCGCTGCGCCCCACGCCCCTCCCTCAGGCTCCTCCGTCCCTTCCGCCCCCTCTTGCATCCCCAGGCTTCTGATGGAGCGCGCATGGAGTGCAGGCGGGCGGCTGGCGGCCGTCAGCTTGGCATGCGGGCGAGCTGCAGGTGGGGAAGGGCTGCGAAGCTGTGGGGCGACGCAGATGCGCGGGTCTGGGGAAGGGAGAGGGCCGCTGCGCCCCACGCCCCTCCCTCAGGCTCCTCCGTCCCTTCCGCCCCCTCTTGCATCCCCAGGCTTCTGATGGAGCGCGCATGGAGTGCAGGCGGGCGGCTGGCGGCCGTCAGCTTGGCACGCGGGCGAGCTGCAGGTGGGGAAGGGCTGCGAAGCTGTGGGGCGACGCAGATGCGCGGGTCTGGGGGCAGGAGGGCACCCCTTGCTCGGAGTCCTCTGCGCCCCACGCCCCTCCCTCAGGCTCCTCCGTCCCTTCCGCCCCCTCTTGCATCCCCAGGCTTCTGATGGAGCGCGCATGGAGTGCAGGCGGGCGGCTGGCGGTCGTCAGCTTGGCACGCGGGCGAGCTGCAGGTGGGGAAGGGCTGCGAAGCTGTGGGGCGACGCAGATGCGCGGGTCTGGGGGCAGGAGGGCACCCCTTGCTCGGAGTCCTCTCCCCACGCCCCTCCCTCAGGCTCCTCCGTCCCTTCCGCCCCCTCTTGCATCCCCAGGCTTCTGATGGAGCGCGCATGGAGTGCAGGCGGGCGGCTGGCGGCCGTCAGCTTGGCACGCGGGCGAGCTGCAGGTGGGGAAGGGCTGCGAAGCTGTGGGGCGACGCAGATGCGCGGGTCTTGGGGAAGGGAGAGGGCCGCTGCGCCCCACGCCCCTCCCTCAGGCTCCTCCGTCCCTTCCGCCCCCTCTTGCATCCCCAGGCTTCTGATGGAGCGCGCATGGAGTGCAGGCGGGCGGCTGGCGGCCGTCAGCTTGGCATGCGGGCGAGCTGCAGGTGGGGAAGGGCTGCGAAGCTGTGGGGCGACGCAGATGCGCGGGTCTTGGGGAAGGGAGAGGGCCGCTGCGCCCCACGCCCCTCCCTCAGGCTCCTCCGTCCCTTCCGCCCCCTCTTGCATCCCCAGGCTTCTGATGGAGCGCGCATGGAGTGCAGGCGGGCGGCTGGCGGCCGTCAGCTTGGCACGCGGGCGAGCTGCAGGTGGGGAAGGGCTGCGAAGCTGTGGGGCGACGCAGATGCGCGGGTCTGGGGGCAGGAGGGCACCCCTTGCTCGGAGTCCTCTGCCCCACGCCCCTCCCTCAGGCTCCTCCGTCCCTTCCGCCCCCTCTTGCATCCCCAGGCTTCTGATGGAGCGCGCATGGAGTGCAGGCGGGCGGCTGGCGGTCGTCAGCTTGGCACGCGGGCGAGCTGCAGGTGGGGAAGGGCTGCGAAGCTGTGGGGCGACGCAGATGCGCGGGTCTGGGGGCAGGAGGGCACCCCTTGCTCGGAGTCCTCTGCGCCCCACGCCCCTCCCTCAGGCTCCTCCGTCCCTTCCGCCCCCTCTTGCATCCCCAGGCTTCTGATGGAGCGCGCATGGAGTGCAGGCGGGCGGCTGGCGGCCGTCAGCTTGGCACGCGGGCGAGCTGCAGGTGGGGAAGGGCTGCGAAGCTGTGGGGCGACGCAGATGCGCGGGTCTTGGGGAAGGGAGAGGGCCGCTGCGCCCCACGCCCCTCCCTCAGGCTCCTCCGTCCCTTCCGCCCCCTCTTGCATCCCCAGGCTTCTGATGGAGCGCGCATGGAGTGCAGGCGGGCGGCTGGCGGCCGTCAGCTTGGCACGCGGGCGAGCTGCAGGTGGGGAAGGGCTGCGAAGCTGTGGGGCGACGCAGATGCGCGGGTCTGGGGGCAGGAGGGCACCCCTTGCTCGGAGTCCTCTGCCCCACGCCCCTCCCTCAGGCTCCTCCGTCCCTTCCGCCCCCTCTTGCATCCCCAGGCTTCTGATGGAGCGCGCATGGAGTGCAGGCGGGCGGCTGGCGGCCGTCAGCTTGGCACGCGGGCGAGCTGCAGGTGGGGAAGGGCTGCGAAGCTGTGGGGCGACGCAGATGCGCGGGTCTGGGGGCAGGAGGGCACCCCTTGCTCGGAGTCCTCTGCCCCTCGCCCCTCCCTCAGGCTCCTCCGTCCCTTCCGCCCCCTCTTGCATCCCCAGGCTTCTGATGGAGCGCGCATGGAGTGCAGGCGGGCGGCTGGCGGCCGTCAGCTTGGCACGCGGGCGAGCTGCAGGTGGGGAAGGGCTGCGAAGCTGTGGGGCGACGCAGATGCGCGGGTCTGGGGGCAGGAGGGCACCCCTTGCTCGGAGTCCTCTGCCCCTCGCCCCTCCCTCAGGCTCCTCCGTCCCTTCCGCCCCCTCTTGCATCCCCAGGCTTCTGATGGAGCGCGCATGGAGTGCAGGCGGGCGGCTGGCGGCCGTCAGCTTGGCACGCGGGCGAGCTGCAGGTGGGGAAGGGCTGCGAAGCTGTGGGGCGACGCAGATGCGCGGGTCTGGAGGCAGGAGGGCACCCCTTGCTCGGAGTCCTCTGCTCCCTCGCCCCTCCCTCAGGCTCCTCCGTCCCTTCCGCCCCCTCTTGCATTCCCAGGCGTCTGATGGAGCGCGCATGGAGTGCAGGCGGGCGGCTGGCGGTCGTCAGCTTGGCACGCGGGCGAGCTGCAGGTGGGGAAGGGCTGCGAAGCTGTGGGGCGACGCAGATGCGCGGGTCTGGGGGCAGGAGGGCACCCCTTGCTCGGAGTCCTCTCCGCCCCACGCCCCTCCCTCAGGCTCCTCCGTCCCTTCCGCCCCCTCTTGCATCCCCAGGCTTCTGATGGAGCGCGCATGGAGTGCAGGCGGGCGGCTGGCGGCCGTCAGCTTGGCACGCGGGCGAGCTGCAGGTGGGGAAGGGCTGCGAAGCTGTGGGGCGACGCAGATGCGCGGGTCTGGGGGCAGGAGGGCACCCCTTGCTCGGAGTCCTCTCCGCCCCACGCCCCTCCCTCAGGCTCCTCCGTCCCTTCCGCCCCCTCTTGCATCCCCAGGCTTCTGATGGAGCGCGCATGGAGTGCAGGCGGGCGGCTGGCGGTCGTCAGCTTGGCACGCGGGCGAGCTGCAGGTGGGGAAGGGCTGCGAAGCTGTGGGGCGACGCAGATGCGCGGGTCTGGGGGCAGGAGGGCACCCCTTGCTCGGAGTCCTCTGCGCCCCACGCCCCTCCCTCAGGCTCCTCCGTCCCTTCCGCCCCCTCTTGCATCCCCAGGCTTCTGATGGAGCGCGCATGGAGTGCAGGCGGGCGGCTGGCGGCCGTCAGCTTGGCACGCGGGCGAGCTGCAGGTGGGGAAGGGCTGCGAAGCTGTGGGGCGACGCAGATGCGCGGGTCTGCGGGAAGGGAGAGGGCCGCTGCGCCCCACGCCCCTCCCTCAGGCTCCTCCGTCCCTTCCGCCCCCTCTTGCATCCCCAGGCTTCTGATGGAGCGCGCATGGAGTGCAGGCGGGCGGCTGGCGGCCGTCAGCTTGGCATGCGGGCGAGCTGCAGGTGGGGAAGGGCTGCGAAGCTGTGGGGCGACGCAGATGCGCGGGTCTTGGGGAAGGGAGAGGGCCGCTGCGCCCCACGCCCCTCCCTCAGGCTCCTCCGTCCCTTCCGCCCCCTCTTGCATCCCCAGGCTTCTGATGGAGCGCGCATGGAGTGCAGGCGGGCGGCTGGCGGCCGTCAGCTTGGCATGCGGGCGAGCTGCAGGTGGGGAAGGGCTGCGAAGCTGTGGGGCGACGCAGATGCGCGGGTCTGGGGGCAGGAGGGCACCCCTTGCTCGGAGTCCTCCCACCTCGCCCCTCCCTCAGGCTCCTCCGTCCCTTCCGCCCCCTCTTGCATCCCCAGGCTTCTGATGGAGCGCGCATGGAGTGCAGGCGGGCGGCTGGCGGTCGTCAGCTTGGCACGCGGGCGAGCTGCAGGTGGGGAAGGGCTGCGAAGCTGTGGGGCGACGCAGATGTGCGGGTCTGGGGGCAGGAGGGCACCCCTTGCTCGGAGTCCTCTGCTCCCTCGCCCCTCCCTCAGGCTCCTCCGTCCCTTCCGCCCCCTCTTGCATCCCCAGGCGTCTGATGCAGCGCGCATGGAGTGCAGGCGGGCGGCTGGCGGCCGTCAGCTTGGCACGCGGGCGAGCTGCAGGTGGGGAAGGGCTGCGAAGCTGTGGGGCGACGCAGATGCGCGGGTCTGCGGGAAGGGAGAGGGCCGCTGCGCCCCACGCCCCTCCCTCAGGCTCCTCCGTCCCTTCCGCCCCCTCTTGCATCCCCAGGCTTCTGATGGAGCGCGCATGGAGTGCAGGCTGGCGGCTGGCGGCCGTCAGCTTGGCATGCGGGCGAGCTGCAGGTGGGGAAGGGCTGCGAAGCTGTGGGGCGACGCAGATGCGCGGGTCTTGGGAAGGGAGAGGGCCGCTGCGCCCCACGCCCCTCCCTCAGGCTCCTCCGTCCCTTCCGCCCCCTCTTGCATCCCCAGGCTTCTGATGGAGCGCGCATGGAGTGCAGGCGGGCGGCTGGCGGCCGTCAGCTTGGCACGCGGGCGAGCTGCAGGTGGGGAAGGGCTGCGAAGCTGTGGGGCGACGCAGATGCGCGGGTCTGGGGGCAGGAGGGCACCCCTTGCTCGGAGTCCTCTGCACCCTCGCCCCTCCCTCAGGCTCCTCCGTCCCTTCCGCCCCCTCTTGCATCCCCAGGCTTCTGATGGAGCGCGCATGGAGTGCAGGCGGGCGGCTGGCGGTCGTCAGCTTGGCACGCGGGCGAGCTGCAGGTGGGGAAGGGCTGCGAAGCTGTGGGGCGACGCAGATGCGCGGGTCTGGGGAAGGGAGAGGGCCGCTGCGCCCCACGCCCCTCCCTCAGGCTCCTCCGTCCCTTCCGCCCCCTCTTGCATCCCCAGGCTTCTGATGGAGCGCGCATGGAGTGCAGGCTGGCGGCTGGCGGCCGTCAGCTTGGCATGCGGGCGAGCTGCAGGTGGGGAAGGGCTGCGAAGCTGTGGGGCGACGCAGATGCGCGGGTCTGGGGGCAGGAGGGCACCCCTTGCTCGGAGTCCTCTGCACCCTCGCCCCTCCCTCAGGCTCCTCCGTCCCTTCCGCCCCCTCTTGCATCCCCAGGCTTCTGATGGAGCGCGCATGGAGTGCAGGCGGGCGGCTGGCGGCCGTCAGCTTGGCACGCGGGCGAGCTGCAGGTGGGGAAGGGCTGCGAAGCTGTGGGGCGACGCAGATGCGCGGGTCTGGGGCAGGAGGGCACCCCTGCTCGGAGTCCTCTCCGCCCCCCCTCCCTCAGGCTCCTCCGTCCCTTCCGCCCCCTCTTGCATCCCCAGGCTTCTGATGGAGCGCGCATGGAGTGCAGGCGGGCGGCTGGCGGCCGTCAGCTTGGCATGCGGGCGAGCTGCAGGTGGGGAAGGGCTGCGAAGCTGTGGGGCGACGCAGATGCGCGGGTCTGGGGGCAGGAGGGCACCCCTTGCTCGGAGTCCTCTGCACCCTCGCCCCTCCCTCAGGCTCCTCCGTCCCTTCCGCCCCCTCTTGCATCCCCAGGCTTCTGATGGAGCGCGCATGGAGTGCAGGCGGGCGGCTGGCGGCCGTCAGCTTGGCACGCGGGCGAGCTGCAGGTGGGGAAGGGCTGCGAAGCTGTGGGGCGACGCAGATGCGCGGGTCTGGGGGCAGGAGGGCACCCCTTGCTCGGAGTCCTCTGCGCCCCACGCCCCTCCCTCAGGCTCCTCCGTCCCTTCCGCCCCCTCTTGCATCCCCAGGCTTCTGATGGAGCGCGCATGGAGTGCAGGCGGGCGGCTGGCGGCCGTCAGCTTGGCACGCGGGCGAGCTGCAGGTGGGGAAGGGCTGCGAAGCTGTGGGGCGACGCAGATGCGCGGGTCTGGGGCAGGAGGGCACCCCTTGCTCGGAGTCCTCTGCGCCCCACGCCCCTCCCTCAGGCTCCTCCGTCCCTTCCGCCCCCTCTTGCATCCCCAGGCTTCTGATGGAGCGCGCATGGAGTGCAGGCGGGCGGCTGGCGGTCGTCAGCTTGGCACGCGGGCGAGCTGCAGGTGGGGAAGGGCTGCGAAGCTGTGGGGCGACGCAGATGCGCGGGTCTGGGGGCAGGAGGGCACACCTTGCTCGGAGTCCTCTGCTCCCTCGCCCCTCCCTCAGGCTCCTCCGTCCCTTCCGCCCCCTCTTGCATCCCCAGGCTTCTGATGGAGCGCGCATGGAGTGCAGGCGGGCGGCTGGCGGCCGTCAGCTTGGCACGCGGGCGAGCTGCAGGTGGGGAAGGGCTGCGAAGCTGTGGGGCGACGCAGATGCGCGGGTCTTGGGGAAGGGAGAGGGCCGCTGCGCCCCACGCCCCTCCCTCAGGCTCCTCCGTCCCTTCCGCCCCCTCTTGCATCCCCAGGCGTCTGATGGAGCGCGCATGGAGTGCAGGCGGGCGGCTGGCGGCCGTCAGCTTGGCACGCGGGCGAGCTGCAGGTGGGGAAGGGCTGCGAAGCTGTGGGGCGACGCAGATGCGCGGGTCTGGGGGCAGGAGGGCACCCCTTGCTCGGAGTCCTCTGCGCCCCTCGCCCCTCCCTCAGGCTCCTCCGTCCCTTCCGCCCCCTCTTGCATCCCCAGGCTTCTGATGGAGCGCGCATGGAGTGCAGGCGGGCGGCTGGCGGTCGTCAGCTTGGCACGCGGGCGAGCTGCAGGTGGGGAAGGGCTGCGAAGCTGTGGGGCGACGCAGATGCGCGGGTCTGGGGGCAGGAGGGCACCCCTTGCTCGGAGTCCTCTGCGCCCCACGCCCCTCCCTCAGGCTCCTCCGTCCCTTCCGCCCCCTCTTGCATCCCCAGGCTTCTGATGGAGCGCGCATGGAGTGCAGGCGGGCGGCTGGCGGCCGTCAGCTTGGCACGCGGGCGAGCTGCAGGTGGGGAAGGGCTGCGAAGCTGTGGGGCGACGCAGATGCGCGGGTCTGGGGGCAGGAGGGCACCCCTTGCTCGGAGTCCTCTGCTCCCTCGCCCCTCCCTCAGGCTCCTCCGTCCCTTCCGCCCCCTCTTGCATCCCCAGGCTTCTGATGGAGCGCGCATGGAGTGCAGGCGGGCGGCTGGCGGTCGTCAGCTTGGCACGCGGGCGAGCTGCAGGTGGGGAAGGGCTGCGAAGCTGTGGGGCGACGCAGATGCGCGGGTCTGGGGGCAGGAGGGCACCCCTTGCTCGGAGTCCTCTGCCCCTCGCCCCTCCCTCAGGCTCCTCCGTCCCTTCCGCCCCCTCTTGCATCCCCAGGCTTCTGATGGAGCGCGCATGGAGTGCAGGCGGGCGGCTGGCGGCCGTCAGCTTGGCACGCGGGCGAGCTGCAGGTGGGGAAGGGCTGCGAAGCTGTGGGGCGACGCAGATGCGCGGGTCTGGGGGCAGGAGGGCACCCCTTGCTCGGAGTCCTCTGCGCCCACGCCCCTCCCTCAGGCTCCTCCGTCCCTTCCGCCCCCTCTTGCATCCCCAGGCTTCTGATGGAGCGCGCATGGAGTGCAGGCGGGCGGCTGGCGGCCGTCAGCTTGGCACGCGGGCGAGCTGCAGGTGGGGAAGGGCTGCGAAGCTGTGGGGCGACGCAGATGCGCGGGTCTTGGGGAGGGCACCCCTTGCTCGGAGTCCTCTGCGCCCCACGCCCCTCCCTCAGGCTCCTCCGTCCCTTCCGCCCCCTCTTGCATCCCCAGGCTTCTGATGGAGCGCGCATGGAGTGCAGGCGGGCGGCTGGCGGCCGTCAGCTTGGCATGCGGGCGAGCTGCAGGTGGGGAAGGGCTGCGAAGCTGTGGGGCGACGCAGATGCGCGGGTCTGGGGGCAGGAGGGCACCCCTTGCTCGGAGTCCTCTGCTCCCTCGCCCCTCCCTCAGGCTCCTCCGTCCCTTCCGCCCCCTCTTGCATCCCCAGGCTTCTGATGGAGCGCGCATGGAGTGCAGGCGGGCGGCTGGCGGTCGTCAGCTTGGCACGCGGGCGAGCTGCAGGTGGGGAAGGGCTGCGAAGCTGTGGGGCGACGCAGATGCGCGGGTCTGGGGAAGGAGAGGGCCGCTGCGCCCCACGCCCCTCCCTCAGGCTCCTCCGTCCCTTCCGCCCCCTCTTGCATCCCCAGGCTTCTGATGGAGCGCGCATGGAGTGCAGGCGGGCGGCTGGCGGCCGTCAGCTTGGCATGCGGGCGAGCTGCAGGTGGGGAAGGGCTGCGAAGCTGTGGGGCGACGCAGATGCGCGGGTCTGGGGGCAGGAGGGCAGCTCGGAGTCCTCTGCGCCCCTCGCCCCTCCCTCAGGCTCCTCCGTCCCTTCCGCCCCCTCTTGCATCCCCAGGCTTCTGATGGAGCGCGCATGGAGTGCAGGCGGGCGGCTGGCGGTCGTCAGCTTGGCACGCGGGCGAGCTGCAGGTGGGGAAGGGCTGCGAAGCTGTGGGGCGACGCAGATGCGCGGGTCTGGGGGCAGGAGGGCACCCCTTGCTCGGAGTCCTCTGCCCCTCGCCCCTCCCTCAGGCTCCTCCGTCCCTTCCGCCCCCTCTTGCATCCCCAGGCTTCTGATGGAGCGCGCATGGAGTGCAGGCGGGCGGCTGGCGGCCGTCAGCTTGGCACGCGGGCGAGCTGCAGGTGGGGAAGGGCTGCGAAGCTGTGGGGCGACGCAGATGCGCGGGTCTGGGGAAGGGAGAGGGCCGCTGCGCCCCACGCCCCTCCCTCAGGCTCCTCCGTCCCTTCCGCCCCCTCTTGCATCCCCAGGCTTCTGATGGAGCGCGCATGGAGTGCAGGCGGGCGGCTGGCGGCCGTCAGCTTGGCATGCGGGCGAGCTGCAGGTGGGGAAGGGCTGCGAAGCTGTGGGGCGACGCAGATGCGCGGGTCTGGGGAAGGGAGAGGGCCGCTGCGCCCCACGCCCCTCCCTCAGGCTCCTCCGTCCCTTCCGCCCCCTCTTGCATCCCCAGGCTTCTGATGGAGCGCGCATGGAGTGCAGGCGGGCGGCTGGCGGTCGTCAGCTTGGCACGCGGGCGAGCTGCAGGTGGGGAAGGGCTGCGAAGCTGTGGGGCGACGCAGATGCGCGGGTCTGGGGGCAGGAGGGCACCCCTTGCTCGGAGTCCTCTGCACCCTCGCCCCTCCCTCAGGCTCCTCCGTCCCTTCCGCCCCCTCTTGCATCCCCAGGCTTCTGATGGAGCGCGCATGGAGTGCAGGCGGGCGGCTGGCGGTCGTCAGCTTGGCACGCGGGCGAGCTGCAGGTGGGGAAGGGCTGCGAAGCTGTGGGGCGACGCAGATGCGCGGGTCTTGGGGGGAGGAGGGCCGCTGCGCCCCACGCCCCTCCCTCAGGCTCCTCCGTCCCTTCCGCCCCCTCTTGCATCCCCAGGCTTCTGATGGAGCGCGCATGGAGTGCAGGCGGGCGGCTGGCGGCCGTCAGCTTGGCACGCGGGCGAGCTGCAGGTGGGGAAGGGCTGCGAAGCTGTGGGGCGACGCAGATGCGCGGGTCTGGGGGCAGGAGGGCACCCCTTGCTCGGAGTCCTCTGCGCCCCACGCCCCTCCCTCAGGCTCCTCCGTCCCTTCCGCCCCCTCTTGCATCCCCAGGCTTCTGATGGAGCGCGCATGGAGTGCAGGCGGGCGGCTGGCGGTCGTCAGCTTGGCACGCGGGCGAGCTGCAGGTGGGGAAGGGCTGCGAAGCTGTGGGGCGACGCAGATGCGCGGGTCTGGGGCAGGAGGGCACCCCTTGCTCGGAGTCCTCTGCGCCCCACGCCCCTCCCTCAGGCTCCTCCGTCCCTTCCGCCCCCTCTTGCATCCCCAGGCTTCTGATGGAGCGCGCATGGAGTGCAGGCGGGCGGCTGGCGGCCGTCAGCTTGGCACGCGGGCGAGCTGCAGGTGGGGAAGGGCTGCGAAGCTGTGGGGCGACGCAGATGCGCGGGTCTGGGGAAGGGAGAGGGCCGCTGCGCCCCACGCCCCTCCCTCAGGCTCCTCCGTCCCTTCCGCCCCCTCTTGCATCCCCAGGCTTCTGATGGAGCGCGCATGGAGTGCAGGCGGGCGGCTGGCGGCCGTCAGCTTGGCACGCGGGCGAGCTGCAGGTGGGGAAGGGCTGCGAAGCTGTGGGGCGACGCAGATGCGCGGGTCTTGGGGAAGGGAGAGGGCCGCTGCGCCCCACGCCCCTCCCTCAGGCTCCTCCGTCCCTTCCGCCCCCTCTTGCATCCCCAGGCTTCTGATGGAGCGCGCATGGAGTGCAGGCGGGCGGCTGGCGGCCGTCAGCTTGGCATGCGGGCGAGCTGCAGGTGGGGAAGGGCTGCGAAGCTGTGGGGCGACGCAGATGCGCGGGTCTGGGGGCAGGAGGGCACCCCTTGCTCGGAGTCCTCTGCACCCTCGCCCCTCCCTCAGGCTCCTCCGTCCCTTCCGCCCCCTCTTGCATCCCCAGGCTTCTGATGGAGCGCGCATGGAGTGCAGGCGGGCGGCTGGCGGTCGTCAGCTTGGCACGCGGGCGAGCTGCAGGTGGGGAAGGGCTGCGAAGCTGTGGGGCGACGCAGATGCGCGGGTCTTGGGGAAGGGAGAGGGCCGCTGCGCCCCACGCCCCTCCCTCAGGCTCCTCCGTCCCTTCCGCCCCCTCTTGCATCCCCAGGCTTCTGATGGAGCGCGCATGGAGTGCAGGCGGGCGGCTGGCGGCCGTCAGCTTGGCACGCGGGCGAGCTGCAGGTGGGGAAGGGCTGCGAAGCTGTGGGGCGACGCAGATGCGCGGGTCTGGGGGCAGGAGGGCACCCTTGCTCGGAGTCCTCTGCACCCTCGCCCCTCCCTCAGGCTCCTCCGTCCCTTCCGCCCCCTCTTGCATCCCCAGGCTTCTGATGGAGCGCGCATGGAGTGCAGGCGGGCGGCTGGCGGCCGTCAGCTTGGCACGCGGGCGAGCTGCAGGTGGGGAAGGGCTGCGAAGCTGTGGGGCGACGCAGATGCGCGGGTCTGGGGCAGGAGGGCACCCCTTGCTCGGAGTCCTCTGCACCCTCGCCCCTCCCTCAGGCTCCTCCGTCCCTTCCGCCCCCTCTTGCATCCCCAGGCTTCTGATGGAGCGCGCATGGAGTGCAGGCGGGCGGCTGGCGGCCGTCAGCTTGGCATGCGGGCGAGCTGCAGGTGGGGAAGGGCTGCGAAGCTGTGGGGCGACGCAGATGCGCGGGTCTGGGGGCAGGAGGGCACCCCTTGCTCGGAGTCCTCTCCACCCACGCCCCTCCCTCAGGCTCCTCCGTCCCTTCCGCCCCCTCTTGCATCCCCAGGCTTCTGATGGAGCGCGCATGGAGTGCAGGCGGGCGGCTGGCGGCCGTCAGCTTGGCACGCGGGCGAGCTGCAGGTGGGGAAGGGCTGCGAAGCTGTGGGGCGACGCAGATGCGCGGGTCTGGGGGCAGGAGGGCACCCCTTGCTCGGAGTCCTCTCGCCCCACGCCCCTCCCTCAGGCTCCTCCGTCCCTTCCGCCCCCTCTTGCATCCCCAGGCTTCTGATGGAGCGCGCATGGAGTGCAGGCGGGCGGCTGGCGGCCGTCAGCTTGGCACGCGGGCGAGCTGCAGGTGGGGAAGGGCTGCGAAGCTGTGGGGCGACGCAGATGCGCGGGTCTGGGGGAAGGGAGAGGGCCGCTGCGCCCCACGCCCCTCCCTCAGGCTCCTCCGTCCCTTCCGCCCCCTCTTGCATCCCCAGGCTTCTGATGGAGCGCGCATGGAGTGCAGGCGGGCGGCTGGCGGCCGTCAGCTTGGCATGCGGGCGAGCTGCAGGTGGGGAAGGGCTGCGAAGCTGTGGGGCGACGCAGATGCGCGGGTCTGGGGCAAGGGAGAGGGCCTCTGCCCCACGCCCCTCCCTCAGGCTCCTCCGTCCCTTCCGCCCCCTCTTGCATCCCCAGGCTTCTGATGGAGCGCGCATGGAGTGCAGGCGGGCGGCTGGCGGCCGTCAGCTTGGCACGCGGGCGAGCTGCAGGTGGGGAAGGGCTGCGAAGCTGTGGGGCGACGCAGATGCGCGGGTCTTGGGGAAGGGAGAGGGCCGCTGCGCCCCACGCCCCTCCCTCAGGCTCCTCCGTCCCTTCCGCCCCCTCTTGCATCCCCAGGCTTCTGATGGAGCGCGCATGGAGTGCAGGCGGGCGGCTGGCGGCCGTCAGCTTGGCATGCGGGCGAGCTGCAGGTGGGGAAGGGCTGCGAAGCTGTGGGGCGACGCAGATGCGCGGGTCTGGGGGCAGGAGGGCACCCCTTGCTCGGAGTCCTCTGCACCCTCGCCCCTCCCTCAGGCTCCTCCGTCCCTTCCGCCCCCTCTTGCATCCCCAGGCTTCTGATGGAGCGCGCATGGAGTGCAGGCGGGCGGCTGGCGGTCGTCAGCTTGGCACGCGGGCGAGCTGCAGGTGGGGAAGGGCTGCGAAGCTGTGGGGCGACGCAGATGCGCGGGTCTGGGGGCAGGAGGGCACCCCTTGCTCGGAGTCCTCTGCCCCTCGCCCCTCCCTCAGGCTCCTCCGTCCCTTCCGCCCCCTCTTGCATCCCCAGGCTTCTGATGGAGCGCGCATGGAGTGCAGGCGGGCGGCTGGCGGCCGTCAGCTTGGCACGCGGGCGAGCTGCAGGTGGGGAAGGGCTGCGAAGCTGTGGGGCGACGCAGATGCGCGGGTCTTGGGGAAGGGAGAGGGCCGCTGCGCCCCACGCCCCTCCCTCAGGCTCCTCCGTCCCTTCCGCCCCCTCTTGCATCCCCAGGCTTCTGATGGAGCGCGCATGGAGTGCAGGCGGGCGGCTGGCGGCCGTCAGCTTGGCATGCGGGCGAGCTGCAGGTGGGGAAGGGCTGCGAAGCTGTGGGGCGACGCAGATGCGCGGGTCTTGGGGAAGGGAGAGGGCCGCTGCGCCCCACGCCCCTCCCTCAGGCTCCTCCGTCCCTTCCGCCCCCTCTTGCATCCCCAGGCTTCTGATGGAGCGCGCATGGAGTGCAGGCGGGCGGCTGGCGGCCGTCAGCTTGGCACGCGGGCGAGCTGCAGGTGGGGAAGGGCTGCGAAGCTGTGGGGCGACGCAGATGCGCGGGTCTGGGGGCAGGAGGGCACCCCTTGCTCGGAGTCCTCTGCACCCTCGCCCCTCCCTCAGGCTCCTCCGTCCCTTCCGCCCCCTCTTGCATCCCCAGGCTTCTGATGGAGCGCGCATGGAGTGCAGGCGGGCGGCTGGCGGTCGTCAGCTTGGCACGCGGGCGAGCTGCAGGTGGGGAAGGGCTGCGAAGCTGTGGGGCGACGCAGATGCGCGGGTCTTGGGGAAGGGAGAGGGCCGCTGCGCCCCACGCCCCTCCCTCAGGCTCCTCCGTCCCTTCCGCCCCCTCTTGCATCCCCAGGCTTCTGATGGAGCGCGCATGGAGTGCAGGCGGGCGGCTGGCGGCCGTCAGCTTGGCACGCGGGCGAGCTGCAGGTGGGGAAGGGCTGCGAAGCTGTGGGGCGACGCAGATGCGCGGGTCTTGGGAAGGAGAGGGCCCTGCGCCCCACGCCCCTCCCTCAGGCTCCTCCGTCCCTTCCGCCCCCTCTTGCATCCCCAGGCTTCTGATGGAGCGCGCATGGAGTGCAGGCTGGCGGCTGGCGGCCGTCAGCTTGGCATGCGGGCGAGCTGCAGGTGGGGAAGGGCTGCGAAGCTGTGGGGCGACGCAGATGCGCGGGTCTTGGGGGGAGAGGGCCGCTGCGCCCCACGCCCCTCCCTCAGGCTCCTCCGTCCCTTCCGCCCCCTCTTGCATCCCCAGGCTTCTGATGGAGCGCGCATGGAGTGCAGGCTGGCGGCTGGCGGCCGTCAGCTTGGCACGCGGGCGAGCTGCAGGTGGGGAAGGGCTGCGAAGCTGTGGGGCGACGCAGATGCGCGGGTCTTGGGGAAGGGAGAGGGCCGCTGCGCCCCACGCCCCTCCCTCAGGCTCCTCCGTCCCTTCCGCCCCCTCTTGCATCCCCAGGCTTCTGATGGAGCGCGCATGGAGTGCAGGCGGGCGGCTGGCGGCCGTCAGCTTGGCACGCGGGCGACCTGCAGGTGGGGCAGGGCTGCGAAGCTGTGGGGCGACGCAGATGCGCGGGTCTGGGGGCAGGAGGGCACCCCTTGCTCGGAGTCCTCTGCACCCTCGCCCCTCCCTCAGGCTCCTCCGTCCCTTCCGCCCCCTCTTGCATCCCCAGGCTTCTGATGGAGCGCGCATGGAGTGCAGGCGGGCGGCTGGCGGCCGTCAGCTTGGCACGCGGGCGAGCTGCAGGTGGGGAAGGGCTGCGAAGCTGTGGGGCGACGCAGATGCGCGGGTCTGGGGAAGGGAGAGGGCCGCTGCGCCCCACGCCCCTCCCTCAGGCTCCTCCGTCCCTTCCGCCCCCTCTTGCATCCCCAGGCTTCTGATGGAGCGCGCATGGAGTGCAGGCGGGCGGCTGGCGGCCGTCAGCTTGGCACGCGGGCGAGCTGCAGGTGGGGAAGGGCTGCGAAGCTGTGGGGCGACGCAGATGCGCGGGTCTTGGGGCAGGAGAGGGCCGCTGCGCCCCACGCCCCTCCCTCAGGCTCCTCCGTCCCTTCCGCCCCCTCTTGCATCCCCAGGCTTCTGATGGAGCGCGCATGGAGTGCAGGCTGGCGGCTGGCGGCCGTCAGCTTGGCATGCGGGCGAGCTGCAGGTGGGGAAGGGCTGCGAAGCTGTGGGGCGACGCAGATGCGCGGGTCTTGGGGAAGGGAGAGGGCCGCTGCGCCCCACGCCCCTCCCTCAGGCTCCTCCGTCCCTTCCGCCCCCTCTTGCATCCCCAGGCTTCTGATGGAGCGCGCATGGAGTGCAGGCGGGCGGCTGGCGGTCGTCAGCTTGGCATGCGGGCGAGCTGCAGGTGGGGAAGGGCTGCGAAGCTGTGGGGCGACGCAGATGCGCGGGTCTGGGGGCAGGAGGGCACCCCTTGCTCGGAGTCCTCTGCACCCTCGCCCCTCCCTCAGGCTCCTCCGTCCCTTCCGCCCCCTCTTGCATCCCCAGGCTTCTGATGGAGCGCGCATGGAGTGCAGGCGGGCGGCTGGCGGTCGTCAGCTTGGCACGCGGGCGAGCTGCAGGTGGGGAAGGGCTGCGAAGCTGTGGGGCGACGCAGATGCGCGGGTCTGGGGGCAGGAGGGCACCCCTTGCTCGGAGTCCTCTGCGCCCCACGCCCCTCCCTCAGGCTCCTCCGTCCCTTCCGCCCCCTCTTGCATCCCCAGGCTTCTGATGGAGCGCGCATGGAGTGCAGGCGGGCGGCTGGCGGCGTCAGCTTGGCACGCGGGCGAGCTGCAGGTGGGGAAGGGCTGCGAAGCTGTGGGGCGACGCAGATGCGCGGGTCTTGGGGAAGGGAGAGGGCCGCTGCGCCCCACGCCCCTCCCTCAGGCTCCTCCGTCCCTTCCGCCCCCTCTTGCATCCCCAGGCTTCTGATGGAGCGCGCATGGAGTGCAGGCTGGCGGCTGGCGGCCGTCAGCTTGGCATGCGGGCGAGCTGCAGGTGGGGAAGGGCTGCGAAGCTGTGGGGCGACGCAGATGCGCGGGTCTTGGGGAGGGAGAGGGCCGCTGCGCCCCACGCCCCTCCCTCAGGCTCCTCCGTCCCTTCCGCCCCCTCTTGCATCCCCAGGCTTCTGATGGAGCGCGCATGGAGTGCAGGCGGGCGGCTGGCGGTCGTCAGCTTGGCACGCGGGCGAGCTGCAGGTGGGGAAGGGCTGCGAAGCTGTGGGGCGACGCAGATGCGCGGGTCTGGGGCAGGAGGGCACCCCTTGCTCGGAGTCCTCTGCACCCTCGCCCCTCCCTCAGGCTCCTCCGTCCCTTCCGCCCCCTCTTGCATCCCCAGGCTTCTGATGGAGCGCGCATGGAGTGCAGGCGGGCGGCTGGCGGTCGTCAGCTTGGCACGCGGGCGAGCTGCAGGTGGGGAAGGGCTGCGAAGCTGTGGGGCGACGCAGATGCGCGGGTCTGGGGGCAGGAGGGCACCCCTTGCTCGGAGTCCTCTGCGCCCCTCGCCCCTCCCTCAGGCTCCTCCGTCCCTTCCGCCCCCTCTTGCATCCCCAGGCTTCTGATGGAGCGCGCATGGAGTGCAGGCGGGCGGCTGGCGGCGTCAGCTTGGCACGCGGGCGAGCTGCAGGTGGGGAAGGGCTGCGAAGCTGTGGGGCGACGCAGATGCGCGGGTCTGGGGGCAGGAGGGCACCCCTTGCTCGGAGTCCTCTGCCCCTCGCCCCTCCCTCAGGCTCCTCCGTCCCTTCCGCCCCCTCTTGCATCCCCAGGCTTCTGATGGAGCGCGCATGGAGTGCAGGCGGGCGGCTGGCGGCCGTCAGCTTGGCACGCGGGCGAGCTGCAGGTGGGGAAGGGCTGCGAAGCTGTGGGGCGACGCAGATGCGCGGGTCTTGGGGAAGGGAGAGGGCCGCTGCGCCCCACGCCCCTCCCTCAGGCTCCTCCGTCCCTTCCGCCCCCTCTTGCATCCCCAGGCTTCTGATGGAGCGCGCATGGAGTGCAGGCTGGCGGCTGGCGGCCGTCAGCTTGGCATGCGGGCGAGCTGCAGGTGGGGAAGGGCTGCGAAGCTGTGGGGCGACGCAGATGCGCGGGTCTTGGGGAAGGGAGAGGGCCGCTGCGCCCCACGCCCCTCCCTCAGGCTCCTCCGTCCCTTCCGCCCCCTCTTGCATCCCCAGGCTTCTGATGGAGCGCGCATGGAGTGCAGGCGGGCGGCTGGCGGTCGTCAGCTTGGCACGCGGGCGAGCTGCAGGTGGGGAAGGGCTGCGAAGCTGTGGGGCGACGCAGATGCGCGGGTCTGGGGGCAGGAGGGCACCCCTTGCTCGGAGTCCTCTGCACCCTCGCCCCTCCCTCAGGCTCCTCCGTCCCTTCCGCCCCCTCTTGCATCCCCAGGCTTCTGATGGAGCGCGCATGGAGTGCAGGCGGGCGGCTGGCGGTCGTCAGCTTGGCACGCGGGCGAGCTGCAGGTGGGGAAGGGCTGCGAAGCTGTGGGGCGACGCAGATGCGCGGGTCTGGGGGCAGGAGGGCACCCCTTGCTCGGAGTCCTCTGCACCCTCGCCCCTCCCTCAGGCTCCTCCGTCCCTTCCGCCCCCTCTTGCATCCCCAGGCTTCTGATGGAGCGCGCATGGAGTGCAGGCGGGCGGCTGGCGGCCGTCAGCTTGGCACGCGGGCGAGCTGCAGGTGGGGAAGGGCTGCGAAGCTGTGGGGCGACGCAGATGCGCGGGTCTGGGGGCAGGAGGGCACCCCTTGCTCGGAGTCCTCTGCACCCTCGCCCCTCCCTCAGGCTCCTCCGTCCCTTCCGCCCCCTCTTGCATCCCCAGGCTTCTGATGGAGCGCGCATGGAGTGCAGGCGGGCGGCTGGCGGCGTCAGCTTGGCACGCGGGCGAGCTGCAGGTGGGAAGGGCTGCGAAGCTGTGGGGCGACGCAGATGCGCGGGTCTGGGAAGAGAGGGCCGCTGCGCCCCACCCCCTCCCTCAGGCTCCTCCGTCCCTTCCGCCCCCTCTTGCATCCCCAGGCTTCTGATGGAGCGCGCATGGAGTGCAGGCGGGCGGCTGGCGGCCGTCAGCTTGGCACGCGGGCGAGCTGCAGGTGGGGAAGGGCTGCGAAGCTGTGGGGCGACGCAGATGCGCGGGTCTTGGGGAAGGGAGAGGCCGCTGCGCCCCACGCCCCTCCCTCAGGCTCCTCCGTCCCTTCCGCCCCCTCTTGCATCCCCAGGCTTCTGATGGAGCGCGCATGGAGTGCAGGCGGGCGGCTGGCGGCCGTCAGCTTGGCACGCGGGCGAGCTGCAGGTGGGGAAGGGCTGCGAAGCTGTGGGGCGACGCAGATGCGCGGGTCTTGGGGAAGGGAGAGGGCCGCTGCGCCCCACGCCCCTCCCTCAGGCTCCTCCGTCCCTTCCGCCCCCTCTTGCATCCCCAGGCTTCTGATGGAGCGCGCATGGAGTGCAGGCGGGCGGCTGGCGGCCGTCAGCTTGGCATGCGGGCGAGCTGCAGGTGGGGAAGGGCTGCGAAGCTGTGGGGCGACGCAGATGCGCGGGTCTGGGGGCAGGAGGGCACCCCTTGCTCGGAGTCCTCTGCCCCTCGCCCCTCCCTCAGGCTCCTCCGTCCCTTCCGCCCCCTCTTGCATCCCAGGCTTCTGATGGAGCGCGCATGGAGTGCAGGCGGGCGGCTGGCGGTCGTCAGCTTGGCACGCGGGCGAGCTGCAGGTGGGGAAGGGCTGCGAAGCTGTGGGGCGACGCAGATGCGCGGGTCTGGGGAAAGGGAGGGGCCGCTGCGCCCACGCCCCTCCCTCAGGCTCCTCCGTCCCTTCCGCCCCCTCTTGCATCCCCAGGCTTCTGATGGAGCGCGCATGGAGTGCAGGCGGCGGCTGGCGGCCGTCAGCTTGGCACGCGGGCGAGCTGCAGGTGGGGAAGGGCTGCGAAGCTGTGGGGCGACGCATCTGCGCGGGTCTTGGGGCAGGGAGGGCCGCTGCGCCCCACGCCCCTCCCTCAGGCTCCTCCGTCCCTTCCGCCCCCTCTTGCATCCCCAGGCTTCTGATGGAGCGCGCATGGAGTGCAGGCGGCGGCTGGCGGCCGTCAGCTTGGCATGCGGGCGAGCTGCAGGTGGGGAAGGGCTGCGAAGCTGTGGGGCGACGCAGATGCGCGGGTCTTGGGAAGGGGAGAGGGCCGCTGCGCCCCACGCCCCTCCCTCAGGCTCCTCCGTCCCTTCCGCCCCCTCTTGCATCCCCAGGCTTCTGATGGAGCGCGCATGGAGTGCAGGCGGGCGGCTGGCGGTCGTCAGCTTGGCACGCGGGCGAGCTGCAGGTGGGGAAGGGCTGCGAAGCTGTGGGGCGACGCAGATGCGCGGGTCTGGGGGCAGGAGGGCACCCCTTGCTCGGAGTCCTCTGCACCCCTCGCCCCTCCCTCAGGCTCCTCCGTCCCTTCCGCCCCCTCTTGCATCCCCAGGCTTCTGATGGAGCGCGCATGGAGTGCAGGCGGGCGGCTGGCGGTCGTCAGCTTGGCACGCGGGCGAGCTGCAGGTGGGGAAGGGCTGCGAAGCTGTGGGGCGACGCAGATGCGCGGGTCTGGGGGCAGGAGGGCACCCCTTGCTCGGAGTCCTCTGCGCCCCACGCCCTCCCTCAGGCTCCTCCGTCCCTTCCGCCCCCTCTTGCATCCCCAGGCTTCTGATGGAGCGCGCATGGAGTGCAGGCGGGCGGCTGGCGGCCGTCAGCTTGGCACGCGGGCGAGCTGCAGGTGGGGAAGGGCTGCGAAGCTGTGGGGCGACGCAGATGCGCGGGTCTGGGGAAGGAGAGGGCCGCTGCGCCCCACGCCCCTCCCTCAGGCTCCTCCGTCCCTTCCGCCCCCTCTTGCATCCCCAGGCTTCTGATGGAGCGCGCATGGAGTGCAGGCGGGCGGCTGGCGGCCGTCAGCTTGGCATGCGGGCGAGCTGCAGGTGGGGAAGGGCTGCGAAGCTGTGGGGCGACGCAGATGCGCGGGTCTGGGGGAAGGGAGAGGGCCTCTGCGCCCCACGCCCCTCCCTCAGGCTCCTCCGTCCCTTCCGCCCCCTCTTGCATCCCCAGGCTTCTGATGGAGCGCGCATGGAGTGCAGGCGGGCGGCTGGCGGTCGTCAGCTTGGCACGCGGGCGAGCTGCAGGTGGGGAAGGGCTGCGAAGCTGTGGGGCGACGCAGATGCGCGGGTCTGGGGAAGGAGAGGGCCGCTGCGCCCCACGCCCCTCCCTCAGGCTCCTCCGTCCCTTCCGCCCCCTCTTGCATCCCCAGGCTTCTGATGGAGCGCGCATGGAGTGCAGGCGGCGGCTGGCGGCCGTCAGCTTGGCATGCGGGCGAGCTGCAGGTGGGGAAGGGCTGCGAAGCTGTGGGGCGACGCAGATGCGCGGGTCTTGGGGAAGGGAGAGGCCGCTGGCCCCCGCCCCTCCCTCAGGCTCCTCCGTCCCTTCCGCCCCCTCTTGCATCCCCAGGCTTCTGATGGAGCGCGCATGGAGTGCAGGCGGGCGGCTGGCGGCCGTCAGCTTGGCATGCGGGCGAGCTGCAGGTGGGGAAGGGCTGCGAAGCTGTGGGGCGACGCAGATGCGCGGGTCTGGGGGCAGGAGGGCACCCCTTGCTCGGAGTCCTCTGCACCCTCGCCCCTCCCTCAGGCTCCTCCGTCCCTTCCGCCCCCTCTTGCATCCCCAGGCTTCTGATGGAGCGCGCATGGAGTGCAGGCGGGCGGCTGGCGGTCGTCAGCTTGGCACGCGGGCGAGCTGCAGGTGGGGAAGGGCTGCGAAGCTGTGGGGCGACGCAGATGCGCGGGTCTGGGGCAGGAGGGCACCCCTTGCTCGGAGTCCTCTCGCCCCACGCCCCTCCCTCAGGCTCCTCCGTCCCTTCCGCCCCCTCTTGCATCCCCAGGCTTCTGATGGAGCGCGCATGGAGTGCAGGCGGGCGGCTGGCGGTCAGCTTGGCACGCGGGCGAGCTGCAGGTGGGGAAGGGCTGCGAAGCTGTGGGGCGACGCAGATGCGCGGGTCTGGGGGAAGGGAGAGGGCCGCTGCGCCCCACGCCCCTCCCTCAGGCTCCTCCGTCCCTTCCGCCCCCTCTTGCATCCCCAGGCTTCTGATGGAGCGCGCATGGAGTGCAGGCGGCGGCTGGCGGTCGTCAGCTTGGCACGCGGGCGAGCTGCAGGTGGGAAGGGCTGCGAAGCTGTGGGGCGACGCAGATGCGCGGGTCTGGGGGAAGGAGGGCACCCCTTGCTCGGAGTCCTCTCCGCCCCACGCCCCTCCCTCAGGCTCCTCCGTCCCTTCCGCCCCCTCTTGCATCCCCAGGCTTCTGATGGAGCGCGCATGGAGTGCAGGCGGGCGGCTGGCGGCCGTCAGCTTGGCACGCGGGCGAGCTGCAGGTGGGGAAGGGCTGCGAAGCTGTGGGGCGACGCAGATGCGCGGGTCTGGGGGCAGGAGGGCACCCCTTGCTCGGAGCCTCCAGCCCCCACGCCCCTCCTCAGGCTCCTCCGTCCCTTCCGCCCCCTCTTGCATCCCGGCTTCTGATGGAGCGCGCATGGAGTGCAGGCGGGCGGCTGGCGGTCGTCAGCTTGGCACGCGGGCGAGCTGCAGGTGGGGAAGGGCTGCGAAGCTGTGGGGCGACGCAGATGCGCGGGTCTGGGGCAGGAGGGCACCCCTTGCTCGGAGTCCTCTGCGCCCCACGCCCCTCCCTCAGGCTCCTCCGTTCCTTCCGCCCCCTCTTGCATCCCCAGGCTTCTGATGGAGCGCGCATGGAGTGCAGGCGGGCGGCTGGCGGTCGTCAGCTTGGCACGCGGGCGAGCTGCAGGTGGGAAGGGCTGCGAAGCTGTGGGGCGACGCATCTGCGCGGGTCTGGGGGCAGGAGGGCACCCCTTGCTCGAGTCCTCTGCTCCCCACGCCCCTCCCTCAGGCTCCTCCGTCCCTTCCGCCCCTCTTGCATCCCCAGGCTTCTGATGGAGCGCGCATGGAGTGCAGGCGGGCGGCTGGCGGTCGTCAGCTTGGCACGCGGGCGAGCTGCAGGTGGGGAAGGGCTGCGAAGCTGTGGGGCGACGCAGATGCGCGGGTCTGGGGGAGGAGGGCACCCCTTGCTCGGAGTCTCTCCGCCCCACGCCCCTCCCTCAGGCTCCTCCGTCCTTCCGCCCCCTCTTGCATCCCCAGGCTTCTGATGGAGCGCGCATGGAGTGCAGGCGGGCGGCTGGCGGCCGTCAGCTTGGCACGCGGGCGAGCTGCAGGTGGGGAAGGGCTGCGAAGCTGTGGGGCGACGCAGATGCGCGGGTCTGGGGAAGGGAGAGGGCCGCTGCGCCCCACGCCCCTCCCTCAGGCTCCTCCGTCCCTTCCGCCCCCTCTTGCATCCCCAGGCTTCTGATGGAGCGCGCATGGAGTGCAGGCGGGCGGCTGGCGGTCGTCAGCTTGGCACGCGGGCGAGCTGCAGGTGGGGAAGGGCTGCGAAGCTGTGGGGCGACGCAGATGCGCGGGTCTGGGGAAGGGAGAGGGCCGCTGCGTCCCCACGCCCCTCCCTCAGGCTCCTCCGTCCCTTCCGCCCCCTCTTGCATCCCCAGGCTTCTGATGGAGCGCGCATGGAGTGCAGGCGGGCGGCTGGCGGCCGTCAGCTTGGCATGCGGGCGAGCTGCAGGTGGGGAAGGGCTGCGAAGCTGTGGGGCGACGCAGATGCGCGGGTCTTGGGGAGGAGAGGGCCGCTGCCGCCCCACGCCCCTCCCTCAGGCTCCTCCGTCCCTTCCGCCCCCTCTTGCATCCCCAGGCTTCTGATGGAGGGCGCATGGAGTGCACGGGCGGCTGGCGGTCGTCAGCTTGGCACGCGGGCGAGCTGCAGGTGGGGAAGGGCTGCGAAGCTGTGGGGCGACGCAGATGCGCGGGTCTGGGGCAGGAGGGCACCCCTTGCTCGGAGTCCTCTGCACCCTCGCCCCTCCCTCAGGCTCCTCCGTCCCTTCCGCCCCCTCTTGCATCCCAGGCTTCTGATGGAGCGCGCATGGAGTGCAGGCGGGCGGCTGGCGGTCGTCAGCTTGGCACGCGGGCGAGCTGCAGGTGGGGAAGGGCTGTGAAGCT
>JAEHOE010000276.1:0-54934 GCA_016858145.1 Edaphochlamys debaryana | reverse complement strand
AAACCCTAAACCCTAACCCTAAACCCTAAAACCCTAAAACCCTTGCCGGCCCCCCTCCCCCCTCAACCATTGACTGCATCCTACCTAGTACACACCTAGCTACTGATCCCATGCCACCCTTCACGCAAGTGGGTCACATCGCAGATGCTGGAGGTGGCTGGAGCTGGCTCACAGCTCCTGGGGCTTAGAACTTGTGCCCCTGGCAGCCGGGATGCACCCTGCCTGCAGGCGGGGCTGGGGGGCGCTCTCAGAGGGGGTTCGGAATTGAGTGGACAGCAAACTCAAGCAAATCCTGGGGGCTTGATGGTGTACGGGTGCAGGGGAGCCCTTGGAGGTGGTGGGGTAGCATGGAAACCTGACTTGTGGGGAGGGGGGGTCGTGGGGGATCCGTGGGCCCACCCGGGCTTGCCGGCCCCCCTCCCCCCTCAACCATTGACTGCATCCTACCTAGTACACACCTAGCTACTGATCCCATGCCACCCTTCACGCAAGTGGGTCACATCGCAGATGCTGGAGGTGGCTGGAGCTGGCTCACAGCTCCTGGGGCTTAGAACTTGTGCCCCTGGCAGCCGGGTTGCACCCTGCCTGCAGGCGGGGCTGGGGGGCGCTCTCAGAGGGGGTTCGGAATTGAGTGGACAGCAAACTCAAGCAAATCCTGGGGGCTTGATGGTGTACGGGTGCAGGGGAGCCCTTGGAGGTGGTGGGGTAGCATGGAAACCTGACTTGTGGGGAGGGGGGGTCGTGGGGGGTCCGTGGGCCCACCCGGGCTTGCCGGCCCCCCTCCCCCCTCAACCATTGACTGCATCCTACCTAGTACACACCTAGCTACTGATCCCATGCCACCCTTCACGCAAGTGGGTCACATCGCAGATGCTGGAGGTGGCTGGAGCTGGCTCACAGCTCCTGGGGCTTAGAACTTGTGCCCCTGGCAGCCGGGATGCACCCTGCCTGCAGGCGGGGCTGGGGGGCGCTCTCAGAGGGGGTTCGGAATTGAGTGGACAGCAAACTCAAGCAAATCCTGGGGGCTTGATGGTGTACGGGTGCAGGGGAGCCCTTGGAGGTGGTGGGGTAGCATGGAAACCTGACTTGTGGGGAGGGGGGGTCGTGGGGGATCCGTGGGCCCACCCGGGCTTGCCGGCCCCCCTCCCCCCTCAACCATTGACTGCATCCTACCTAGTACACACCTAGCTACTGATCCCATGCCACCCTTCACGCAAGTGGGTCACATCGCAGATGCTGGAGGTGGCTGGAGCTGGCTCACAGCTCCTGGGGCTTAGAACTTGTGCCCCTGGCAGCCGGGTTGCACCCTGCCTGCAGGCGGGGCTGGGGGGCGCTCTCAGAGGGGGTTCGGAATTGAGTGGACAGCAAACTCAAGCAAATCCTGGGGGCTTGATGGTGTACGGGTGCAGGGGAGCCCTTGGAGGTGGTGGGGTAGCATGGAAACCTGACTTGTGGGGAGGGGGGGTCGTGAGGGATCCGTGGGCCCACCCGGGCTTGCGGGCCCCCCTCCTTCCTGCTCAAGCAGGCCCTGCCTAACCAATAGACACCCAGGTACTAAGCCCATGTCTCCTTGCGCTTTATGTGGCCCCTCGCAGATGCTGGAGGTGGGTGGAGGTGGGTGGAGGTGGCTGGAGCTGGCCCCCACCCCCTGGCTCTGAGGACTTGGGCCCCTGGCAGCTGAGTCAGCATTATTCAGCAGATAAACCCTAGAGCTGGTTGGGAGGGAAGAGGGGGGGAAGAGGGGGGGGGGGGCGAGTGCTGAACACACCTGGGAACACGTGGGGAAGGGTAAATTGCCTAGCATTCATGTCAGGCAGAAAGTCGCCTCCAATTGCATTCCCATGTGAGCTGGACACCTCCGATTGGTGTTACAATGTATAAAATCACATTTGGAGGAAAGCAGCTTGAAAATCAGAGGCTCTGAGCCCCTCGGGCAACGAGCCTTTAGGGTTCCTAAAGTTTAGGGACGCACAGACCAGGTACCCCTTCCAACGCGTTTTTGGGCCACACAGCTCTTGATTCGTTGTTTCTCAGGGCCCCACAAGGCACACACCTTGGTTAACGACCTGCCCATTAGATCCAGGCAGGGGGATGGCAAAACCATGCCTGGGGCAGCTAATAATGGTCATTCAAGCTGAGGGGGGTGGGGGCCAGGGCACCTAGCCCGGCTCAGAGCCCCTGCACGCGGGCGCTGCCTGGTGCCCCATTGTGCCTTGAATTTGGGTGTCTCCTGGCTCACAACCAGTTGTGTATGTATGGCCAAGTAAGAGGAGACAGCAGGGCACGCAGGAGCACGGTTTCCTGGTGTTCCGGGCCTCGCGAGCGCCTTGCACGCTGCCGGGCTATGCGGGGGGCACCGAGCCTGTCAATGTACCACCTTCCAGCCTGGCCTGCATGACAATTGACATATTACATCAATCTCATTCATATGAACAGCTGTGGGGACAAGAGCATAGCCATTTGGAGGGCTCGACCCCTGCGCGGTGAGGGCAACGAGCCCTCTAAAGCTAGCTCTTTCACGCACAAATGTGTCTGAACAAATACGTATGAATGCATTGAGTAAGAAAGCTTGCAAGGTGGTGCAGAAGGGCGTTGTTTCAGCAACTCGCGCACACTTCTGTTGGCCGACCGCGTACTCGAGGTGTACACCTGGCCTTTGAGAGTTTGCCTTCCATTGTTAACAACTGCATCACCGCTTTCGAATGAGCAAAGATAGAGCTGATGGCGTGCGCTGGAGCAGAAGCTGACGGCATCGCCGTACAGCGAGACCCATAGGGTAAAAATGGTCTCTTAGCGCCTGCACAGCCAGGTTTGCTCAGGCAATAGCGTTTGCCAGCCGCTTTCCAGAGAACCAAGGCTTAGCCCGCCGCAAGCCCACACGACAGAGATCCTGAGCTGCTCGTCCACCCGAGGCATTGGGTCAGAATGGCCGTGGGCCGCTGGCGCAGGGCCTCCCCAGGCTGCCTGCCGCCTGCCTTCCCCCCCTCCCCCACTCCCCCCCCAATGCCTTGCGCCCGCCCAGCCCCTCACCCCTTGCCGTTTGGCTGCTTCTTCGTCTATCTGGGCCGCTTGAGGGGGCGTCGCACGTGTGGGACGCACCGTCGGGCCCCACCGAAGTGTGCCGCCTTGGGAGAGCTGGCCACTTTGAGGCACCGGTTGCTCGTAGCTGGGAAGTTGATGCCTGGTAAGACTGCTGATAGCATAGACATGAAGCTCAGCCGCGCGGGTGCGGTGTGTGGGGGGGGTGCGCGGGAGTTCCGAAAGCTCATGGCGCGAGGCGTGGAGCTGGGCTCGGCCGGGGCCGGCTGCCGTGGAAGGGCGAAGTGCAAGTCGCACTCCAAGCCAGTTACTCGCATTGCCATTCTATACTTGCACACTTGTACATAGTCCCTTACTAGCGCAAAGCAGCGAACGTGCTTGCGAAAGAGGCCGCATCCCTCGGCGCGCCAAGAAATTTCCGGGCCTTCTGCGCCTTCTCAACTCGGCCATTAGGCTAGAAGCCTTTCCTCCTAGCCGCTTGCATGCGTGTCGCGCTTCCGGGCAAGGGCTTTTTTGCTCGCATTGCCCGCTAAAGCCACAAGCGCCGTCACCACGCGGTTGAACTACGAAGGGAGGGATCGCGGGTCTGCGTCGCCAGCCAGGTGCGCCGAGCTCTGGGGAGGCTGTCGACCGCGACTGGTTGACCCGGCCCCCCGTCCTTACCCCCGCCTGCAACATCCGTCGCCCGATGTCTCCCCGATGTGTCGATGTGGGGGACGGGCGGGGAATCCCCAACCCCCCGGGCCCCCAACCCGTTCAGCCGTTAGCATAGGGGTGTGGGTCGTGTTCCGGGGAAGAGGGGGGCCGGCGGTGAGCGTGGCAGCCTGGCGGCAGCGATGGGATGCCAGCTTTGCGAACATGCTGGAATACATCCTCGGCCCGCGCGCGCCGGTACGGCTTCAGATGAGCGCAGAATCCGAACTGCCCATCAGTATATAGCATATACACCATATTGAGCCGGGCCTCTGCTCGCCCTGCCCTTCCCGGCTCTCAATTCCACCCCCACTGCCCCTCCCCCCCTGTCAGGTGGCACCCTTCGCCCCCCACGCCACCCCCCGCCCTCAAACCGAAGGTGCGCGTGGTGGAGCATGAAGGGGGGGATGCGGCAACGCATATGGGAGACTTAGCAACCGGCTAATCGAAGTGGGTGGAGAGGAGATCAGAGATCTGCTCACTTTCCGCTTGGTAAGCTACCGGTAGCAAGGGGCTTGGTGGGTCGAGGCAGCCTGCAAGCGCCCATCTGCGGGAGGGGAGGGGGAGGCGCCTCTGGAGGCCTGGCTCTGCCGTAGTACACTGCTGAATCAAGCGGCGTTGGAACCGCAATGCTTTGCAGAAGCACGGCGGCGCGGTCGCAGATAGGTGTTTAGGGTTTAGGGACGCACAGACCAGGTACCCCTTCCAACGCGTTTTTGGGCCACACAGCTCTTGATTCGTTGTTTCTCAGGGCCCCACAAGGCACACACCTTGGTTAACGACCTGCCCATTAGATCCAGGCAGGGGGATGGCAAAACCATGCCTGGGGCAGCTAATAATGGTCATTCAAGCTGAGGGGGGTGGGGGCCAGGGCACCTAGCCCGGCTCAGAGCCCCTGCACGCGGGCGCTGCCTGGTGCCCCATTGTGCCTTGAATTTGGGTGTCTCCTGGCTCACAACCAGTTGTGTATGTATGGCCAAGTAAGAGGAGACAGCAGGGCACGCAGGAGCACGGTTTCCTGGTGTTCCGGGCCTCGCGAGCGCCTTGCACGCTGCCGGGCTATGCGGGGGGCACCGAGCCTGTCAATGTACCACCTTCCAGCCTGGCCTGCATGACAATTGACATATTACATCAATCTCATTCATATGAACAGCTGTGGGGACAAGAGCATAGCCATTTGGAGGGCTCGACCCCTGCGCGGTGAGGGCAACGAGCCCTCTAAAGCTAGCTCTTTCACGCACAAATGTGTCTGAACAAATACGTATGAATGCATTGAGTAAGAAAGCTTGCAAGGTGGTGCAGAAGGGCGTTGTTTCAGCAACTCGCGCACACTTCTGTTGGCCGACCGCGTACTCGAGGTGTACACCTGGCCTTTGAGAGTTTGCCTTCCATTGTTAACAACTGCATCACCGCTTTCGAATGAGCAAAGATAGAGCTGATGGCGTGCGCTGGAGCAGAAGCTGACGGCATCGCCGTACAGCGAGACCCATAGGGTAAAAATGGTCTCTTAGCGCCTGCACAGCCAGGTTTGCTCAGGCAATAGCGTTTGCCAGCCGCTTTCCAGAGAACCAAGGCTTAGCCCGCCGCAAGCCCACACGACAGAGATCCTGAGCTGCTCGTCCACCCGAGGCATTGGGTCAGAATGGCCGTGGGCCGCTGGCGCAGGGCCTCCCCAGGCTGCCTGCCGCCTGCCTTCCCCCCCTCCCCCACTCCCCCCCCAATGCCTTGCGCCCGCCCAGCCCCTCACCCCTTGCCGTTTGGCTGCTTCTTCGTCTATCTGGGCCGCTTGAGGGGGCGTCGCACGTGTGGGACGCACCGTCGGGCCCCACCGAAGTGTGCCGCCTTGGGAGAGCTGGCCACTTTGAGGCACCGGTTGCTCGTAGCTGGGAAGTTGATGCCTGGTAAGACTGCTGATAGCATAGACATGAAGCTCAGCCGCGCGGGTGCGGTGTGTGGGGGGGGTGCGCGGGAGTTCCGAAAGCTCATGGCGCGAGGCGTGGAGCTGGGCTCGGCCGGGGCCGGCTGCCGTGGAAGGGCGAAGTGCAAGTCGCACTCCAAGCCAGTTACTCGCATTGCCATTCTATACTTGCACACTTGTACATAGTCCCTTACTAGCGCAAAGCAGCGAACGTGCTTGCGAAAGAGGCCGCATCCCTCGGCGCGCCAAGAAATTTCCGGGCCTTCTGCGCCTTCTCAACTCGGCCATTAGGCTAGAAGCCTTTCCTCCTAGCCGCTTGCATGCGTGTCGCGCTTCCGGGCAAGGGCTTTTTTGCTCGCATTGCCCGCTAAAGCCACAAGCGCCGTCACCACGCGGTTGAACTACGAAGGGAGGGATCGCGGGTCTGCGTCGCCAGCCAGGTGCGCCGAGCTCTGGGGAGGCTGTCGACCGCGACTGGTTGACCCGGCCCCCCGTCCTTACCCCCGCCTGCAACATCCGTCGCCCGATGTCTCCCCGATGTGTCGATGTGGGGGACGGGCGGGGAATCCCCAACCCCCCGGGCCCCCAACCCGTTCAGCCGTTAGCATAGGGGTGTGGGTCGTGTTCCGGGGAAGAGGGGGCCGGCGGTGAGCGTGGCAGCCTGGCGGCAGCGATGGGATGCCAGCTTTGCGAACATGCTGGAATACATCCTCGGCCCGCGCGCGCCGGTACGGCTTCAGATGAGCGCAGAATCCGAACTGCCCATCAGTATATAGCATATACACCATATTGAGCCGGGCCTCTGCTCGCCCTGCCCTTCCCGGCTCTCAATTCCACCCCCACTGCCCCTCCCCCCCTGTCAGGTGGCACCCTTCGCCCCCCACGCCACCCCCCGCCCTCAAACCGAAGGTGCGCGTGGTGGAGCATGAAGGGGGGGATGCGGCAACGCATATGGGAGACTTAGCAACCGGCTAATCGAAGTGGGTGGAGAGGAGATCAGAGATCTGCTCACTTTCCGCTTGGTAAGCTACCGGTAGCAAGGGGCTTGGTGGGTCGAGGCAGCCTGCAAGCGCCCATCTGCGGGAGGGGAGGGGGAGGCGCCTCTGGAGGCCTGGCTCTGCCGTAGTACACTGCTGAATCAAGCGGCGTTGGAACCGCAATGCTTTGCAGAAGCACGGCGGCGCGGTCGCAGATAGGTGCCCATACCAGTGGCCTTTGCTGGGCGCCGCGGAACGTTGCTCTGGAGCTGCGGCTGGGCTTCTGCGTGACCGCGAAAGGTGGGGAGGGCGGGTGTGGAGTGGGGGACCGGGGGTGGGGGAGGAGGGTGTTGGTGTTGGTCGGCGGCACGCGGGGTTGCTGAGCGGCCCTTGCTGGCTTTGAGTGCCTGGCGCAGTCTAGTGGAATAGAGTATCCTGCCGAACTCAGCGGCGTTGGGACCGTGATGCTGTCCTGCAGCACGGGCTCGCGGTATGAGGCGTGGAGGGACTTGGGAAAGCGACAACAGATTTGAGCAGAGTTTGGGGGCGGCATGCTGCACGGGTGCAGGGGAGCCCTTGGGAGGGGTGGAGTGGTATGGAAATTCGACTTGAGGGCTGGGGGGGTCATGGGGGGTCCGTGGGCCCACCTGGGCTTGCCGCCCTCCCTTCCCCCTCACCCATTGACTGCATCCTACCTAACAGACACCCAGCTGCTGACCCCACGCCCCCCTCCACGGAAATCGTCCCCTTTGCAGATGCTGGAGGTGGATGGAAGCAGCTGGAGCTGGCCCACATCCACTGGCTCTGAGGACTTGTGCTCCTGGCAGCCGGGTTGCACCCAGGTGCCTCCAGGTGGGGTTGGGGGCACTGCCAGGGAGGTTCGGAATCGAGGGGACAACAGATTTGAGCAGAGTTTGGGGGCGGCATGCTGCACGGGTGCAGGGGAGCCCTTGGGAGGGGTGGAGTGGTATGGAAATTCGACTTGAGGGCTGGGGGGGTCATGGGGGGTCCGTGGGCCCACCTGGGCTTGCCGCCCTCCCTTCCCCCTCACCCATTGACTGCATCCTACCTAACAGACACCCAGCTGCTGACCCCACGCCCCCCTCCACGGAAATCGTCCCCTTTGCAGATGCTGGAGGTGGATGGAAGCAGCTGGAGCTGGCCCACATCCACTGGCTCTGAGGACTTGTGCTCCTGGCAGCCGGGTTGCACCCAGGTGCCTCCAGGTGGGGTTGGGGGCACTGCCAGGGAGGTTCGGAATCGAGGGGACAACAGATTTGAGCAGAGTTTGGGGGCGGCATGCTGCACGGGTGCAGGGGAGCCCTTGGGAGGGGTGGAGTGGTATGGAAATTCGACTTGAGGGCTGGGGGGGTCATGGGGGGTCCGTGGGCCCACCTGGGCTTGCCGCCCTCCCTTCCCCCTCACCCATTGACTGCATCCTACCTAACAGACACCCAGCTGCTGACCCCACGCCCCCCTCCACGGAAATCGTCCCCTTTGCAGATGCTGGAGGTGGATGGAAGCAGCTGGAGCTGGCCCACATCCACTGGCTCTGAGGACTTGTGCTCCTGGCAGCCGGGTTGCACCCAGGTGCCTCCAGGTGGGGTTGGGGGCACTGCCAGGGAGGTTCGGAATCGAGGGGACAACAGATTTGAGCAGAGTTTGGGGGCGGCATGCTGCACGGGTGCAGGGGAGCCCTTGGGAGGGGTGGAGTGGTATGGAAATTCGACTTGAGGGCTGGGGGGGTCATGGGGGGTCCGTGGGCCCACCTGGGCTTGCCGCCCTCCCTTCCCCCTCACCCATTGACTGCATCCTACCTAACAGACACCCAGCTGCTGACCCCACGCCCCCCTCCACGGAAATCGTCCCCTTTGCAGATGCTGGAGGTGGATGGAAGCAGCTGGAGCTGGCCCACATCCACTGGCTCTGAGGACTTGTGCTCCTGGCAGCCGGGTTGCACCCAGGTGCCTCCAGGTGGGGTTGGGGGCACTGCCAGGGAGGTTCGGAATCGAGGGGACAACAGATTTGAGCAGAGTTTGGGGGCGGCATGCTGCACGGGTGCAGGGGAGCCCTTGGGAGGGGTGGAGTGGTATGGAAATTCGACTTGAGGGCTGGGGGGGTCATGGGGGGTCCGTGGGCCCACCTGGGCTTGCCGCCCTCCCTTCCCCCTCACCCATTGACTGCATCCTACCTAACAGACACCCAGCTGCTGACCCCACGCCCCCCTCCACGGAAATCGTCCCCTTTGCAGATGCTGGAGGTGGATGGAAGCAGCTGGAGCTGGCCCACATCCACTGGCTCTGAGGACTTGTGCTCCTGGCAGCCGGGTTGCACCCAGGTGCCTCCAGGTGGGGTTGGGGGCACTGCCAGGGAGGTTCGGAATCGAGGGGACAACAGATTTGAGCAGAGTTTGGGGGCGGCATGCTGCACGGGTGCAGGGGAGCCCTTGGGAGGGGTGGAGTGGTATGGAAATTCGACTTGAGGGCTGGGGGGGTCATGGGGGGTCCGTGGGCCCACCTGGGCTTGCCGCCCTCCCTTCCCCCTCACCCATTGACTGCATCCTACCTAACAGACACCTAACAGAAACCCTAAACCCTAAACCCTAAACCCTAAACCCTAAACCCATAACCCTAAACCCTAAACCCTAAACCCTAAACCCTAAAACCCTAAAAAAACCCTAAACCCTAAACTTTAGGAACCCTAAAGGCTCGTTGCCCGAGGGGCTCAGAGCCTCTGATTTTCAAGCTGCTTTCCTCCAAATGTGATTTTATACATTGTAACACCAATCGGAGGTGTCCAGCTCACATGGGAATGCAATTGGAGGCGACTTTCTGCCTGACATGAATGCTAGGCAATTTACCCTTCCCCACGTGTTCCCAGGTGTGTTCAGCACTCGCCCCCCCCCCCTCTTCCCCCCCTCTTCCCTCCCAACCAGCTCTAGGGTTTATCTGCTGAATAATGCTGACTCAGCTGCCAGGGGCCCAAGTCCTCAGAGCCAGGGGGTGGGGGCCAGCTCCAGCCACCTCCACCCACCTCCACCCACCTCCAGCATCTGCGAGGGGCCACATAAAGCGCAAGGAGACATGGGCTTAGTACCTGGGTGTCTATTGGTTAGGCAGGGCCTGCTTGAGCAGGAAGGAGGGGGGCCCGCAAGCCCGGGTGGGCCCACGGATCCCTCACGACCCCCCCTCCCCACAAGTCAGGTTTCCATGCTACCCCACCACCTCCAAGGGCTCCCCTGCACCCGTACACCATCAAGCCCCCAGGATTTGCTTGAGTTTGCTGTCCACTCAATTCCGAACCCCCTCTGAGAGCGCCCCCCAGCCCCGCCTGCAGGCAGGGTGCAACCCGGCTGCCAGGGGCACAAGTTCTAAGCCCCAGGAGCTGTGAGCCAGCTCCAGCCACCTCCAGCATCTGCGATGTGACCCACTTGCGTGAAGGGTGGCATGGGATCAGTAGCTAGGTGTGTACTAGGTAGGATGCAGTCAATGGTTGAGGGGGGAGGGGGGGCCGGCAAGCCCGGGTGGGCCCACGGATCCCCCACGACCCCCCCTCCCCACAAGTCAGGTTTCCATGCTACCCCACCACCTCCAAGGGCTCCCCTGCACCCGTACACCATCAAGCCCCCAGGATTTGCTTGAGTTTGCTGTCCACTCAATTCCGAACCCCCTCTGAGAGCGCCCCCCAGCCCCGCCTGCAGGCAGGGTGCAACCCGGCTGCCAGGGGCACAAGTTCTAAGCCCCAGGAGCTGTGAGCCAGCTCCAGCCACCTCCAGCATCTGCGATGTGACCCACTTGCGTGAAGGGTGGCATGGGATCAGTAGCTAGGTGTGTACTAGGTAGGATGCAGTCAATGGTTGAGGGGGGAGGGGGGCCGGCAAGCCCGGGTGGGCCCACGGACCCCCCACGACCCCCCCTCCCCACAAGTCAGGTTTCCATGCTACCCCACCACCTCCAAGGGCTCCCCTGCACCCGTACACCATCAAGCCCCCAGGATTTGCTTGAGTTTGCTGTCCACTCAATTCCGAACCCCCTCTGAGAGCGCCCCCCAGCCCCGCCTGCAGGCAGGGTGCAACCCGGCTGCCAGGGGCACAAGTTCTAAGCCCCAGGAGCTGTGAGCCAGCTCCAGCCACCTCCAGCATCTGCGATGTGACCCACTTGCGTGAAGGGTGGCATGGGATCAGTAGCTAGGTGTGTACTAGGTAGGATGCAGTCAATGGTTGAGGGGGGAGGGGGGCCGGCAAGCCCGGGTGGGCCCACGGATCCCCCACGACCCCCCCTCCCCACAAAGCAGGTTTCCATGCTACCCCACCACCTCCAAGGGCTCCCCTGCACCCGTACACCATCAAGCCCCCAGGATTTGCTTGAGTTTGCTGTCCACTCAATTCCGAACCCCCTCTGAGAGCGCCCCCCAGCCCCGCCTGCAGGCAGGGTGCATCCCGGCTGCCAGGGGCACAAGTTCTAAGCCCCAGGAGCTGTGAGCCAGCTCCAGCCACCTCCAGCATCTGCGATGTGACCCACTTGCGTGAAGGGTGGCATGGGATCAGTAGCTAGGTGTGTACTAGGTAGGATGCAGTCAATGGTTGAGGGGGGAGGGGGGCCGGCAAGCCCGGGTGGGCCCACGGACCCCCCACGACCCCCCCTCCCCACAAGTCAGGTTTCCATGCTACCCCACCACCTCCAAGGGCTCCCCTGCACCCGTACACCATCAAGCCCCCAGGATTTGCTTGAGTTTGCTGTCCACTCAATTCCGAACCCCCTCTGAGAGCGCCCCCCAGCCCCGCCTGCAGGCAGGGTGCAACCCGGCTGCCAGGGGCACAAGTTCTAAGCCCCAGGAGCTGTGAGCCAGCTCCAGCCACCTCCAGCATCTGCGATGTGACCCACTTGCGTGAAGGGTGGCATGGGATCAGTAGCTAGGTGTGTACTAGGTAGGATGCAGTCAATGGTTGAGGGGGGAGGGGGGCCGGCAAGCCCGGGTGGGCCCACGGATCCCCCCACGACCCCCCCTCCCCACAAGTCAGGTTTCCATGCTACCCCACCACCTCCAAGGGCTCCCCTGCACCCGTACACCATCAAGCCCCCAGGATTTGCTTGAGTTTGCTGTCCACTCAATTCCGAACCCCCTCTGAGAGCGCCCCCCAGCCCCGCCTGCAGGCAGGGTGCAACCCGGCTGCCAGGGGCACAAGTTCTAAGCCCCAGGAGCTGTGAGCCAGCTCCAGCCACCTCCAGCATCTGCGATGTGACCCACTTGCGTGAAGGATGGCATGGGATCAGTAGCTAGGTGTGTACTAGGTAGGATGCAGTCAATGGTTGAGGGGGGAGGGGGGCCGGCAAGCCCAGGGTGGGCCCACGGACCCCCCACGACCCCTCCTCCCCACAAAGCAGGTTTCCATGCTACCCCACCACCTCCAAGGGCTCCCCTGCACCCGTACACCATCAAGCCCCCAGGATTTGCTTGAGTTTGCTGTCCACTCAATTCCGAACCCCCTCTGAGAGCGCCCCCCAGCCCCGCCTGCAGGCAGGGTGCAACCCGGCTGCCAGGGGCACAAGTTCTAAGCCCCAGGAGCTGTGAGCCAGCTCCAGCCACCTCCAGCATCTGCGATGTGACCCACTTGCGTGAAGGGTGGCATGGGATCAGTAGCTAGGTGTGTACTAGGTAGGATGCAGTCAATGGTTGAGGGGGAGGGGGGCCGGCAAGCCCAGGTGGGCCCACGGACCCCACACGACCCCCCCTCCCCACAAAGCAGGTTTCCATGCTACCCCACCACCTCCAAGGGCTCCCCTGCACCCGTACACCATCAAGCCCCCAGGATTTGCTTGAGTTTGCTGTCCACTCAATTCCGAACCCTTCCTGCCACACAGCAGCTGGCCCCCAGGATCTGCTTGAATGTTCTGTCCCCTTGAGTCCAGCCCCTTCCTGGCCCATAACTCCCCAGGTGCTGCTCTCCACTGGCCAGCCTGACTTTGCCATCCCCACCCACCCACAGGGGTTATGTCCCTGGCCCACCAGTCCTTAGCTGGCAAAGCTGCCCCTTGGTGTGTGTTTGCTGCAGTGGATTGTTCCATTACTGGGAAGACTCAGTGGGCAAGACCGTTTTACAAGTCCATGACCTGCTGATGTCTGGCACACCTGCTCCGTTCCAACAGCCAGAGTCAACCAGCTGCATCATACATCTGCTGCAAAGCATACACAGTATTACAAACATGCACACATGCTGTCTGAACACTTGAAAACGAAGCATGCAAATCCAGGGGCACAAGTCCTCAGAGCCAGTGGATGTGGGCCAGCTCCAGCTGCTTCCATCCACCTCCAGCATCTGCAAAGGGGACGATTTCCGTGGAGGGGGGCGTGGGGTCAGCAGCTGGGTGTCTGTTAGGTAGGATGCAGTCAATGGGTGAGGGGGAAGGGAGGGCGGCAAGCCCAGGTGGGCCCACGGACCCCCCATGACCCCCCCAGCCCTCAAGTCGAATTTCCATACCACTCCACCCCTCCCAAGGGCTCCCCTGCACCCGTGCAGCATGCCGCCCCCAAACTCTGCTCAAATCTGTTGTCCCCTCGATTCCGAACCTCCCTGGCAGTGCCCCCAACCCCACCTGGAGGCACCTGGGTGCAACCCGGCTGCCAGGAGCACAAGTCCTCAGAGCCAGTGGATGTGGGCCAGCTCCAGCTGCTTCCATCCACCTCCAGCATCTGCAAAGGGGACGATTTCCGTGGAGGGGGGCGTGGGGTCAGCAGCTGGGTGTCTGTTAGGTAGGATGCAGTCAATGGGTGAGGGGGAAGGGAGGGCGGCAAGCCCAGGTGGGCCCACGGACCCCCCATGACCCCCCCAGCCCTCAAGTCGAATTTCCATACCACTCCACCCCTCCCAAGGGCTCCCCTGCACCCGTGCAGCATGCCGCCCCCAAACTCTGCTCAAATCTGTTGTCCCCTCGATTCCGAACCTCCCTGGCAGTGCCCCCAACCCCACCTGGAGGCACCTGGGTGCAACCCGGCTGCCAGGAGCACAAGTCCTCAGAGCCAGTGGATGTGGGCCAGCTCCAGCTGCTTCCATCCACCTCCAGCATCTGCAAAGGGGACGATTTCCGTGGAGGGGGGCGTGGGGTCAGCAGCTGGGTGTCTGTTAGGTAGGATGCAGTCAATGGGTGAGGGGGAAGGGAGGGCGGCAAGCCCAGGTGGGCCCACGGACCCCCCATGACCCCCCCAGCCCTCAAGTCGAATTTCCATACCACTCCACCCCTCCCAAGGGCTCCCCTGCACCCGTGCAGCATGCCGCCCCCAAACTCTGCTCAAATCTGTTGTCCCCTCGATTCCGAACCTCCCTGGCAGTGCCCCCAACCCCACCTGGAGGCACCTGGGTGCAACCCGGCTGCCAGGAGCACAAGTCCTCAGAGCCAGTGGATGTGGGCCAGCTCCAGCTGCTTCCATCCACCTCCAGCATCTGCAAAGGGGACGATTTCCGTGGAGGGGGGCGTGGGGTCAGCAGCTGGGTGTCTGTTAGGTAGGATGCAGTCAATGGGTGAGGGGGAAGGGAGGGCGGCAAGCCCAGGTGGGCCCACGGACCCCCCATGACCCCCCCAGCCCTCAAGTCGAATTTCCATACCACTCCACCCCTCCCAAGGGCTCCCCTGCACCCGTGCAGCATGCCGCCCCCAAACTCTGCTCAAATCTGTTGTCCCCTCGATTCCGAACCTCCCTGGCAGTGCCCCCAACCCCACCTGGAGGCACCTGGGTGCAACCCGGCTGCCAGGAGCACAAGTCCTCAGCCCCAGGAGCTGTGGGCCAGCTCCAGCTGCTTCCATCCACCTCCAGCATCTGCAAAGGGGACGATTTCCGTGGAGGGGGGCGTGGGGTCAGCAGCTGGGTGTCTGTTAGGTAGGATGCAGTCAATGGGTGAGGGGGAAGGGAGGGCGGCAAGCCCAGGTGGGCCCACGGACCCCCCATGACCCCCCCAGCCCTCAAGTCGAATTTCCATACCACTCCACCCCTCCCAAGGGCTCCCCTGCACCCGTGCAGCATGCCGCCCCCAAACTCTGCTCAAATCTGTTGTCCCCTCGATTCCGAACCTCCCTGGCAGTGCCCCCAACCCCACCTGGAGGCACCTGGGTGCAACCCGGCTGCCAGGAGCACAAGTCCTCAGAGCCAGTGGATGTGGGCCAGCTCCAGCTGCTTCCATCCACCTCCAGCATCTGCAAAGGGGACGATTTCCGTGGAGGGGGGCGTGGGGTCAGCAGCTGGGTGTCTGTTAGGTAGGATGCAGTCAATGGGTGAGGGGGAAGGGAGGGCGGCAAGCCCAGGTGGGCCCACGGACCCCCCATGACCCCCCCAGCCCTCAAGTCGAATTTCCATACCACTCCACCCCTCCCAAGGGCTCCCCTGCACCCGTGCAGCATGCCGCCCCCAAACTCTGCTCAAATCTGTTGTCCCCTCGATTCCGAACCTCCCTGGCAGTGCCCCCAACCCCACCTGGAGGCACCTGGGTGCAACCCGGCTGCCAGGAGCACAAGTCCTCAGAGCCAGTGGATGTGGGCCAGCTCCAGCTGCTTCCATCCACCTCCAGCATCTGCAAAGGGGACGATTTCCGTGGAGGGGGGCGTGGGGTCAGCAGCTGGGTGTCTGTTAGGTAGGATGCAGTCAATGGGTGAGGGGGAAGGGAGGGCGGCAAGCCCAGGTGGGCCCACGGACCCCCCATGACCCCCCCAGCCCTCAAGTCGAATTTCCATACCACTCCACCCCTCCCAAGGGCTCCCCTGCACCCGTGCAGCATGCCGCCCCCAAACTCTGCTCAAATCTGTTGTCCCCTCGATTCCGAACCTCCCTGGCAGTGCCCCCAACCCCACCTGGAGGCACCTGGGTGCAACCCGGCTGCCAGGAGCACAAGTCCTCAGAGCCAGTGGATGTGGGCCAGCTCCAGCTGCTTCCATCCACCTCCAGCATCTGCAAAGGGGACGATTTCCGTGGAGGGGGGCGTGGGGTCAGCAGCTGGGTGTCTGTTAGGTAGGATGCAGTCAATGGGTGAGGGGGAAGGGAGGGCGGCAAGCCCAGGTGGGCCCACGGACCCCCCATGACCCCCCCAGCCCTCAAGTCGAATTTCCATACCACTCCACCCCTCCCAAGGGCTCCCCTGCACCCGTGCAGCATGCCGCCCCCAAACTCTGCTCAAATCTGTTGTCCCCTCGATTCCGAACCTCCCTGGCAGTGCCCCCAACCCCACCTGGAGGCACCTGGGTGCAACCCGGCTGCCAGGAGCACAAGTCCTCAGAGCCAGTGGATGTGGGCCAGCTCCAGCTGCTTCCATCCACCTCCAGCATCTGCAAAGGGGACGATTTCCGTGGAGGGGGGCGTGGGGTCAGCAGCTGGGTGTCTGTTAGGTAGGATGCAGTCAATGGGTGAGGGGGAAGGGAGGGCGGCAAGCCCAGGTGGGCCCACGGACCCCCCATGACCCCCCCAGCCCTCAAGTCGAATTTCCATACCACTCCACCCCTCCCAAGGGCTCCCCTGCACCCGTGCAGCATGCCGCCCCCAAACTCTGCTCAAATCTGTTGTCCCCTCGATTCCGAACCTCCCTGGCAGTGCCCCCAACCCCACCTGGAGGCACCTGGGTGCAACCCGGCTGCCAGGAGCACAAGTCCTCAGAGCCAGTGGATGTGGGCCAGCTCCAGCTGCTTCCATCCACCTCCAGCATCTGCAAAGGGGACGATTTCCGTGGAGGGGGGCGTGGGGTCAGCAGCTGGGTGTCTGTTAGGTAGGATGCAGTCAATGGGTGAGGGGGAAGGGAGGGCGGCAAGCCCAGGTGGGCCCACGGACCCCCCATGACCCCCCCAGCCCTCAAGTCGAATTTCCATACCACTCCACCCCTCCCAAGGGCTCCCCTGCACCCGTGCAGCATGCCGCCCCCAAACTCTGCTCAAATCTGTTGTCCCCTCGATTCCGAACCTCCCTGGCAGTGCCCCCAACCCCACCTGGAGGCACCTGGGTGCAACCCGGCTGCCAGGAGCACAAGTCCTCAGAGCCAGTGGATGTGGGCCAGCTCCAGCTGCTTCCATCCACCTCCAGCATCTGCAAAGGGGACGATTTCCGTGGAGGGGGGCGTGGGGTCAGCAGCTGGGTGTCTGTTAGGTAGGATGCAGTCAATGGGTGAGGGGGAAGGGAGGGCGGCAAGCCCAGGTGGGCCCACGGACCCCCCATGACCCCCCCAGCCCTCAAGTCGAATTTCCATACCACTCCACCCCTCCCAAGGGCTCCCCTGCACCCGTGCAGCATGCCGCCCCCAAACTCTGCTCAAATCTGTTGTCCCCTCGATTCCGAACCTCCCTGGCAGTGCCCCCAACCCCACCTGGAGGCACCTGGGTGCAACCCGGCTGCCAGGAGCACAAGTCCTCAGAGCCAGTGGATGTGGGCCAGCTCCAGCTGCTTCCATCCACCTCCAGCATCTGCAAAGGGGACGATTTCCGTGGAGGGGGGCGTGGGGTCAGCAGCTGGGTGTCTGTTAGGTAGGATGCAGTCAATGGGTGAGGGGGAAGGGAGGGCGGCAAGCCCAGGTGGGCCCACGGACCCCCCATGACCCCCCCAGCCCTCAAGTCGAATTTCCATACCACTCCACCCCTCCCAAGGGCTCCCCTGCACCCGTGCAGCATGCCGCCCCCAAACTCTGCTCAAATCTGTTGTCCCCTCGATTCCGAACCTCCCTGGCAGTGCCCCCAACCCCACCTGGAGGCACCTGGGTGCAACCCGGCTGCCAGGAGCACAAGTCCTCAGAGCCAGTGGATGTGGGCCAGCTCCAGCTGCTTCCATCCACCTCCAGCATCTGCAAAGGGGACGATTTCCGTGGAGGGGGGCGTGGGGTCAGCAGCTGGGTGTCTGTTAGGTAGGATGCAGTCAATGGGTGAGGGGGAAGGGAGGGCGGCAAGCCCAGGTGGGCCCACGGACCCCCCATGACCCCCCCAGCCCTCAAGTCGAATTTCCATACCACTCCACCCCTCCCAAGGGCTCCCCTGCACCCGTGCAGCATGCCGCCCCCAAACTCTGCTCAAATCTGTTGTCCCCTCGATTCCGAACCTCCCTGGCAGTGCCCCCAACCCCACCTGGAGGCACCTGGGTGCAACCCGGCTGCCAGGAGCACAAGTCCTCAGAGCCAGTGGATGTGGGCCAGCTCCAGCTGCTTCCATCCACCTCCAGCATCTGCAAAGGGGACGATTTCCGTGGAGGGGGGCGTGGGGTCAGCAGCTGGGTGTCTGTTAGGTAGGATGCAGTCAATGGGTGAGGGGGAAGGGAGGGCGGCAAGCCCAGGTGGGCCCACGGACCCCCCATGACCCCCCCAGCCCTCAAGTCGAATTTCCATACCACTCCACCCCTCCCAAGGGCTCCCCTGCACCCGTGCAGCATGCCGCCCCCAAACTCTGCTCAAATCTGTTGTCCCCTCGATTCCGAACCTCCCTGGCAGTGCCCCCAACCCCACCTGGAGGCACCTGGGTGCAACCCGGCTGCCAGGAGCACAAGTCCTCAGAGCCAGTGGATGTGGGCCAGCTCCAGCTGCTTCCATCCACCTCCAGCATCTGCAAAGGGGACGATTTCCGTGGAGGGGGGCGTGGGGTCAGCAGCTGGGTGTCTGTTAGGTAGGATGCAGTCAATGGGTGAGGGGGAAGGGAGGGCGGCAAGCCCAGGTGGGCCCACGGACCCCCCATGACCCCCCCAGCCCTCAAGTCGAATTTCCATACCACTCCACCCCTCCCAAGGGCTCCCCTGCACCCGTGCAGCATGCCGCCCCCAAACTCTGCTCAAATCTGTTGTCCCCTCGATTCCGAACCTCCCTGGCAGTGCCCCCAACCCCACCTGGAGGCACCTGGGTGCAACCCGGCTGCCAGGAGCACAAGTCCTCAGAGCCAGTGGATGTGGGCCAGCTCCAGCTGCTTCCATCCACCTCCAGCATCTGCAAAGGGGACGATTTCCGTGGAGGGGGGCGTGGGGTCAGCAGCTGGGTGTCTGTTAGGTAGGATGCAGTCAATGGGTGAGGGGGAAGGGAGGGCGGCAAGCCCAGGTGGGCCCACGGACCCCCCATGACCCCCCCAGCCCTCAAGTCGAATTTCCATACCACTCCACCCCTCCCAAGGGCTCCCCTGCACCCGTGCAGCATGCCGCCCCCAAACTCTGCTCAAATCTGTTGTCCCCTCGATTCCGAACCTCCCTGGCAGTGCCCCCAACCCCACCTGGAGGCACCTGGGTGCAACCCGGCTGCCAGGAGCACAAGTCCTCAGAGCCAGTGGATGTGGGCCAGCTCCAGCTGCTTCCATCCACCTCCAGCATCTGCAAAGGGGACGATTTCCGTGGAGGGGGGCGTGGGGTCAGCAGCTGGGTGTCTGTTAGGTAGGATGCAGTCAATGGGTGAGGGGGAAGGGAGGGCGGCAAGCCCAGGTGGGCCCACGGACCCCCCATGACCCCCCCAGCCCTCAAGTCGAATTTCCATACCACTCCACCCCTCCCAAGGGCTCCCCTGCACCCGTGCAGCATGCCGCCCCCAAACTCTGCTCAAATCTGTTGTCCCCTCGATTCCGAACCTCCCTGGCAGTGCCCCCAACCCCACCTGGAGGCACCTGGGTGCAACCCGGCTGCCAGGAGCACAAGTCCTCAGAGCCAGTGGATGTGGGCCAGCTCCAGCTGCTTCCATCCACCTCCAGCATCTGCAAAGGGGACGATTTCCGTGGAGGGGGGCGTGGGGTCAGCAGCTGGGTGTCTGTTAGGTAGGATGCAGTCAATGGGTGAGGGGGAAGGGAGGGCGGCAAGCCCAGGTGGGCCCACGGACCCCCCATGACCCCCCCAGCCCTCAAGTCGAATTTCCATACCACTCCACCCCTCCCAAGGGCTCCCCTGCACCCGTGCAGCATGCCGCCCCCAAACTCTGCTCAAATCTGTTGTCCCCTCGATTCCGAACCTCCCTGGCAGTGCCCCCAACCCCACCTGGAGGCACCTGGGTGCAACCCGGCTGCCAGGAGCACAAGTCCTCAGAGCCAGTGGATGTGGGCCAGCTCCAGCTGCTTCCATCCACCTCCAGCATCTGCAAAGGGGACGATTTCCGTGGAGGGGGGCGTGGGGTCAGCAGCTGGGTGTCTGTTAGGTAGGATGCAGTCAATGGGTGAGGGGGAAGGGAGGGCGGCAAGCCCAGGTGGGCCCACGGACCCCCCATGACCCCCCCAGCCCTCAAGTCGAATTTCCATACCACTCCACCCCTCCCAAGGGCTCCCCTGCACCCGTGCAGCATGCCGCCCCCAAACTCTGCTCAAATCTGTTGTCCCCTCGATTCCGAACCTCCCTGGCAGTGCCCCCAACCCCACCTGGAGGCACCTGGGTGCAACCCGGCTGCCAGGAGCACAAGTCCTCAGAGCCAGTGGATGTGGGCCAGCTCCAGCTGCTTCCATCCACCTCCAGCATCTGCAAAGGGGACGATTTCCGTGGAGGGGGGCGTGGGGTCAGCAGCTGGGTGTCTGTTAGGTAGGATGCAGTCAATGGGTGAGGGGGAAGGGAGGGCGGCAAGCCCAGGTGGGCCCACGGACCCCCCATGACCCCCCCAGCCCTCAAGTCGAATTTCCATACCACTCCACCCCTCCCAAGGGCTCCCCTGCACCCGTGCAGCATGCCGCCCCCAAACTCTGCTCAAATCTGTTGTCCCCTCGATTCCGAACCTCCCTGGCAGTGCCCCCAACCCCACCTGGAGGCACCTGGGTGCAACCCGGCTGCCAGGAGCACAAGTCCTCAGAGCCAGTGGATGTGGGCCAGCTCCAGCTGCTTCCATCCACCTCCAGCATCTGCAAAGGGGACGATTTCCGTGGAGGGGGGCGTGGGGTCAGCAGCTGGGTGTCTGTTAGGTAGGATGCAGTCAATGGGTGAGGGGGAAGGGAGGGCGGCAAGCCCAGGTGGGCCCACGGACCCCCCATGACCCCCCCAGCCCTCAAGTCGAATTTCCATACCACTCCACCCCTCCCAAGGGCTCCCCTGCACCCGTGCAGCATGCCGCCCCCAAACTCTGCTCAAATCTGTTGTCCCCTCGATTCCGAACCTCCCTGGCAGTGCCCCCAACCCCACCTGGAGGCACCTGGGTGCAACCCGGCTGCCAGGAGCACAAGTCCTCAGAGCCAGTGGATGTGGGCCAGCTCCAGCTGCTTCCATCCACCTCCAGCATCTGCAAAGGGGACGATTTCCGTGGAGGGGGGCGTGGGGTCAGCAGCTGGGTGTCTGTTAGGTAGGATGCAGTCAATGGGTGAGGGGGAAGGGAGGGCGGCAAGCCCAGGTGGGCCCACGGACCCCCCATGACCCCCCCAGCCCTCAAGTCGAATTTCCATACCACTCCACCCCTCCCAAGGGCTCCCCTGCACCCGTGCAGCATGCCGCCCCCAAACTCTGCTCAAATCTGTTGTCCCCTCGATTCCGAACCTCCCTGGCAGTGCCCCCAACCCCACCTGGAGGCACCTGGGTGCAACCCGGCTGCCAGGAGCACAAGTCCTCAGAGCCAGTGGATGTGGGCCAGCTCCAGCTGCTTCCATCCACCTCCAGCATCTGCAAAGGGGACGATTTCCGTGGAGGGGGGCGTGGGGTCAGCAGCTGGGTGTCTGTTAGGTAGGATGCAGTCAATGGGTGAGGGGGAAGGGAGGGCGGCAAGCCCAGGTGGGCCCACGGACCCCCCATGACCCCCCCAGCCCTCAAGTCGAATTTCCATACCACTCCACCCCTCCCAAGGGCTCCCCTGCACCCGTGCAGCATGCCGCCCCCAAACTCTGCTCAAATCTGTTGTCCCCTCGATTCCGAACCTCCCTGGCAGTGCCCCCAACCCCACCTGGAGGCACCTGGGTGCAACCCGGCTGCCAGGAGCACAAGTCCTCAGAGCCAGTGGATGTGGGCCAGCTCCAGCTGCTTCCATCCACCTCCAGCATCTGCAAAGGGGACGATTTCCGTGGAGGGGGGCGTGGGGTCAGCAGCTGGGTGTCTGTTAGGTAGGATGCAGTCAATGGGTGAGGGGGAAGGGAGGGCGGCAAGCCCAGGTGGGCCCACGGACCCCCCATGACCCCCCCAGCCCTCAAGTCGAATTTCCATACCACTCCACCCCTCCCAAGGGCTCCCCTGCACCCGTGCAGCATGCCGCCCCCAAACTCTGCTCAAATCTGTTGTCCCCTCGATTCCGAACCTCCCTGGCAGTGCCCCCAACCCCACCTGGAGGCACCTGGGTGCAACCCGGCTGCCAGGAGCACAAGTCCTCAGAGCCAGTGGATGTGGGCCAGCTCCAGCTGCTTCCATCCACCTCCAGCATCTGCAAAGGGGACGATTTCCGTGGAGGGGGGCGTGGGGTCAGCAGCTGGGTGTCTGTTAGGTAGGATGCAGTCAATGGGTGAGGGGGAAGGGAGGGCGGCAAGCCCAGGTGGGCCCACGGACCCCCCATGACCCCCCCAGCCCTCAAGTCGAATTTCCATACCACTCCACCCCTCCCAAGGGCTCCCCTGCACCCGTGCAGCATGCCGCCCCCAAACTCTGCTCAAATCTGTTGTCCCCTCGATTCCGAACCTCCCTGGCAGTGCCCCCAACCCCACCTGGAGGCACCTGGGTGCAACCCGGCTGCCAGGAGCACAAGTCCTCAGAGCCAGTGGATGTGGGCCAGCTCCAGCTGCTTCCATCCACCTCCAGCATCTGCAAAGGGGACGATTTCCGTGGAGGGGGGCGTGGGGTCAGCAGCTGGGTGTCTGTTAGGTAGGATGCAGTCAATGGGTGAGGGGGAAGGGAGGGCGGCAAGCCCAGGTGGGCCCACGGACCCCCCATGACCCCCCCAGCCCTCAAGTCGAATTTCCATACCACTCCACCCCTCCCAAGGGCTCCCCTGCACCCGTGCAGCATGCCGCCCCCAAACTCTGCTCAAATCTGTTGTCCCCTCGATTCCGAACCTCCCTGGCAGTGCCCCCAACCCCACCTGGAGGCACCTGGGTGCAACCCGGCTGCCAGGAGCACAAGTCCTCAGAGCCAGTGGATGTGGGCCAGCTCCAGCTGCTTCCATCCACCTCCAGCATCTGCAAAGGGGACGATTTCCGTGGAGGGGGGCGTGGGGTCAGCAGCTGGGTGTCTGTTAGGTAGGATGCAGTCAATGGGTGAGGGGGAAGGGAGGGCGGCAAGCCCAGGTGGGCCCACGGACCCCCCATGACCCCCCCAGCCCTCAAGTCGAATTTCCATACCACTCCACCCCTCCCAAGGGCTCCCCTGCACCCGTGCAGCATGCCGCCCCCAAACTCTGCTCAAATCTGTTGTCCCCTCGATTCCGAACCTCCCTGGCAGTGCCCCCAACCCCACCTGGAGGCACCTGGGTGCAACCCGGCTGCCAGGAGCACAAGTCCTCAGAGCCAGTGGATGTGGGCCAGCTCCAGCTGCTTCCATCCACCTCCAGCATCTGCAAAGGGGACGATTTCCGTGGAGGGGGGCGTGGGGTCAGCAGCTGGGTGTCTGATACTCGGGCAGGGGTTTGTTGAGCAGGGGATTGGGTGGCGGATGCATTGCTGGAAGGGAGGAGGGGTGCGGGGCTGGTTTGCCCGTGGGGGCCGTGTTTTGAGCGTGACGGCCTCAATTCCGCCCCCCCCCCCTTTGCTGGTTTGATCGAAGCTGATATTTTGGTTTGTATGATGTTGTGACGGTTTGATCTTGGCCGTTTGCAAGCACTGTCGGTGGGCATCCTCGCTAGCAGGTGTTGCACACAAGTGCCGCATAGCCAGGAAAGTGCCCTCACATCGTTCTTCTCGTTCTACAAGTCGCAAATTGCCCTTGCTTGCCTGAGAGCTGCCACTGCAGGCGCCATTGCCTTGGTACAGCTCCAATTGCCAACTCCGCAGTGCCAAACCGAATGGGCAAGCTTGTTGAAGCGTGCGGGGCCTTGCCATGCCTAACGCCCTTGACCTCCGGACATGCAAGTTGCTTTGTTCTGTCCCTCTCGGTCGATAGCACCCGCTGCAGCTGAGAGCATCGTTCCGAACCTTTCCGATCGCCCGTTCCTGACCCCGCCTGGACACGAGGGCCCACCTGGACACGCGCGCGAGGTAGGTAGGTAGGCCCAGTACCGGTGCCCACCCGCGAGACCACCTCCGTGACACGAGTTGACCTGAGGGGGGGGGGGAGAGGGGCGGCAGCAGCAACAGCGACGTGTCAGTTGAGCGCTCTTAGGTCTGTTGCATCCACGGGTGCGCCATGGCGGCGGGGGGCGGCGGGGGACCGCGTGCTGGGGGCTGAGCGGGTCCTGAGGGCTGGTGCCGAGAAGGGCAGTTCCCCCGTCCCTCCGCCCCTCCCACCGCGCCGCCGTGCTTCTGCAAAGCATTGCGGTTCCAACGCCGCTTGATTCAGCAGTGTACTACGGCAGAGCCAGGCCTCCAGAGGCGCCTCCCCCTCCCCTCCCGCAGATGGGCGCTTGCAGGCTGCCTCGACCCACCAAGCCCCTTGCTACCGGTAGCTTACCAAGCGGAAAGTGAGCAGATCTCTGATCTCCTCTCCACCCACTTCGATTAGCCGGTTGCTAAGTCTCCCATATGCGTTGCCGCATCCCCCCCTTCATGCTCCACCACGCGCACCTTCGGTTTGAGGGCGGGGGGTGGCGGGGGGGGCGAAGGGTGCCACCTGACAGGGGGGGAGGGGCAGTGGGGGTGGAATTGAGAGCCGGGAAGGGCAGGGCGAGCAGAGGCCCGGCTCAATATGGTGTATATGCTATATACTGATGGGCAGTTCGGATTCTGCGCTCATCTGAAGCCGTACCGGCGCGCGCGGGCCGAGGATGTATTCCAGCATGTTCGCAAAGCTGGCATCCCATCGCCAGGCTGCCACGCTCACCGCCGGCCCCCTCTTCCCCGGAACACGACCCACACCCCTATGCTAACGGCTGAACGGGTTGGGGGCCCGGGGGGTTGGGGATTCCCCGCCCGTCCCCCACATCGACACATCGGGGAGACATCGGGCGACGGATGTTGCAGGCGGGGGTAAGGACGGGGGGCCGGGTCAACCAGTCGCGGTCGACAGCCTCCCCAGAGCTCGGCGCACCTGGCTGGCGACGCAGACCCGCGATCCCTCCCTTCGTAGTTCAACCGCGTGGTGACGGCGCTTGTGGCTTTAGCGGGCAATGCGAGCAAAAAAGCCCTTGCCCGGAAGCGCGACACGCATGCAAGCGGCTAGGAGGAAAGGATTCTAGCCTAATGGCCGAGTTGAGAAGGCGCAGAAGGCCCGGAAATTTCTTGGCGCGCCGAGGGATGCGGCCTCTTTCGCAAGCACGTTCGCTGCTTTGCGCTAGTAAGGGACTATGTACAAGTGTGCAAGTATAGAATGGCAATGCGAGTAACTGGCTTGGAGTGCGACTTGCACTTCGCCCTTCCACGGCAGCCGGCCCCGGCCGAGCCCAGCTCCACGCCTCGCGCCATGAGCTTTCGGAACTCCCGGTCCCCCGACCCACCCCCACGCGCACCCCCCCCCCACACCGCACCCGCGCGGCTGAGCTTCATGTCTATGCTATCAGCAGTCTTACCAGGCATCAACTTCCCAGCTACGAGCAACCGGTGCCTCAAAGTGGCCCGCTCTCCCAAGGCGGCACACTTCGGTGGGGCCCGACGGTGCGTCCCACACGTGCGACGCCCCCTCAAGCGGCCCAGATAGACGAAGAAGCAGCCAAACGGCAAGGGGTGAGGGGCTGGGCGGGCGCAAGGCATTGGGGGGGGAGTGGGGGAGGGGGGGAAGGCAGGCGGCAGGCAGCCTGGGGAGGCCCTGCGCCAGCGGCCCACGGCCATTCTGACCCAATGCCTCGGGTGGACGAGCAGCTCAGGATCTCTGTCGTGTGGGCTTGCGGCGGGCTAAGCCTTGGTTCTCTGGAAAGCGGCTGGCAAACGCTATTGCCTGAGCAAACAGCATGCGGCAGGTTGCGCCCGCCACGATTGCAAATTGCGTTCGTTGCTATGCTTGGAGTGGCTTTGGGCTATACCGTTTCTAGTCGTCGTCGCTTACTGCTACTTGTAGACCTCATCGCGCTTTCTTCATCAACGCGATAACCTCTCTGGCAGCCGACGTTTCCACCGGCAACATGCCTTGTTGCTGCATTTGGTGCCTGTGAGTCGTCAGGCATCCGGTAAGTCAAGAAGAGAGCGAGTGCAGTCTGAGTGTTGCCCGGCTTGGGCGACTTGGCGGGATCGGCCTCTGGCAGCCCCCTGCATCACGCAAGCCCCACAGCCCCCTCGGCCACTCCCCAGCACCTTCCCCTCCCTGCGCCGCCTCTCTACCATCCATTGTGTACCTAACCAGTGTTATTTTGGTGCCGCTACTCGCCCCCATCACCATCAGGCAAGCCTTGCCCTGCCCTCTGCAAGTGGCCTCCCCAGAAGCATGGCCATGCAAGGGGCTGTCTTCAGGTGGGGCTGGTAGCCCCATACACACACCCCTGGCCCATGCCAGAGCACAGAGCGCAGCCCAGGACATATCTAGTGGCAGGTGCAAAGGGAGAAGGGTGGGGGAAGGCGATGGGTGGTGGTGTGCCACTGGTTGGGGCCCCTGCCTGGGGGCCCGGGGCCCCTGGCTGTGCAGGCGCTAAGAGACCATTTTTACCCTATGGGTCTCGCTGTACGGCGATGCCGTCAGCTTCTGCTCCAGCGCACGCCATCAGCTCTATCTTTGCTCATTCGAAAGCGGTGATGCAGTTGTTAACAATGGAAGGCAAACTCTCAAAGGCCAGGTGTACACCTCGAGTACGCGGTCGGCCAACAGAAGTGTGCGCGAGTTGCTGAAACAACGCCCTTCTGCACCACCTTGCAAGCTTTCTTACTCAATGCATTCATACGTATTTGTTCAGACACATTTGTGCGTGAAAGAGCTAGCTTTAGAGGGCTCGTTGCCCTCACCGCGCAGGGGTCGAGCCCTCCAAATGGCTATGCTCTTGTCCCCACAGCTGTTCATATGAATGAGATTGATGTAATATGTCAATTGTCATGCAGGCCAGGCTGGAAGGTGGTACATTGACAGGCTCGGTGCCCCCCGCATAGCCCGGCAGCGTGCAAGGCGCTCGCGAGGCCCGGAACACCAGGAAACCGTGCTCCTGCGTGCCCTGCTGTCTCCTCTTACTTGGCCATACATACACAACTGGTTGTGAGCCAGGAGACACCCAAATTCAAGGCACAATGGGGCACCAGGCAGCGCCCGCGTGCAGGGGCTCTGAGCCGGGCTAGGTGCCCTGGCCCCCACCCCCCTCAGCTTGAATGACCATTATTAGCTGCCCCAGGCATGGTTTTGCCATCCCCCTGCCTGGATCTAATGGGCAGGTCGTTAACCAAGGTGTGTGCCTTGTGGGGCCCTGAGAAACAACGAATCAAGAGCTGTGTGGCCCAAAAACGCGTTGGAAGGGGTACCTGGTCTGTGCGTCCCTAAACTTTAGGAACCCTAAAGGCTCGTTGCCCGAGGGGCTCAGAGCCTCTGATTTTCAAGCTGCTTTCCTCCAAATGTGATTTTATACATTGTAACACCAATCGGAGGTGTCCAGCTCACATGGGAATGCAATTGGAGGCGACATTCTGCCTGACATGAATGCTAGGCAATTTACCCTTCCCCACGTGTTCCCAGGTGTGTTCAGCACTCGCCCCCCCCCCCCTCTTCCCCCCCTCTTCCCTCCCAACCAGCTCTAGGGTTTATCTGCTGAATAATGCTGACTCAGCTGCCAGGGGCCCAAGTCCTCAGAGCCAGGGGGTGGGGGCCAGCTCCAGCCACCTCCACCCACCTCCACCCACCTCCAGCATCTGCGAGGGGCCACATAAAGCGCAAGGAGACATGGGCTTAGTACCTGGGTGTCTATTGGTTAGGCAGGGCCTGCTTGAGCAGGAAGGAGGGGGGCCCGCAAGCCCGGGTGGGCCCACGGATCCCTCACGACCCCCCCTCCCCACAAGTCAGGTTTCCATGCTACCCCACCACCTCCAAGGGCTCCCCTGCACCCGTACACCATCAAGCCCCCAGGATTTGCTTGAGTTTGCTGTCCACTCAATTCCGAACCCCCTCTGAGAGCGCCCCCCAGCCCCGCCTGCAGGCAGGGTGCAACCCGGCTGCCAGGGGCACAAGTTCTAAGCCCCAGGAGCTGTGAGCCAGCTCCAGCCACCTCCAGCATCTGCGATGTGACCCACTTGCGTGAAGGGTGGCATGGGATCAGTAGCTAGGTGTGTACTAGGTAGGATGCAGTCAATGGTTGAGGGGGGAGGGGGGCCGGCAAGCCCGGGTGGGCCCACGGATCCCCCACGACCCCCCCTCCCCACAAGTCAGGTTTCCATGCTACCCCACCACCTCCAAGGGCTCCCCTGCACCCGTACACCATCAAGCCCCCAGGATTTGCTTGAGTTTGCTGTCCACTCAATTCCGAACCCCCTCTGAGAGCGCCCCCCAGCCCCGCCTGCAGGCAGGGTGCAACCCGGCTGCCAGGGGCACAAGTTCTAAGCCCCAGGAGCTGTGAGCCAGCTCCAGCCACCTCCAGCATCTGCGATGTGACCCACTTGCGTGAAGGGTGGCATGGGATCAGTAGCTAGGTGTGTACTAGGTAGGATGCAGTCAATGGTTGAGGGGGGAGGGGGGCCGGCAAGCCCGGGTGGGCCCACGGATCCCCCACGACCCCCCCTCCCCACAAGTCAGGTTTCCATGCTACCCCACCACCTCCAAGGGCTCCCCTGCACCCGTACACCATCAAGCCCCCAGGATTTGCTTGAGTTTGCTGTCCACTCAATTCCGAACCCCCTCTGAGAGCGCCCCCCAGCCCCGCCTGCAGGCAGGGTGCAACCCGGCTGCCAGGGGCACAAGTTCTAAGCCCCAGGAGCTGTGAGCCAGCTCCAGCCACCTCCAGCATCTGCGATGTGACCCACTTGCGTGAAGGGTGGCATGGGATCAGTAGCTAGGTGTGTACTAGGTAGGATGCAGTCAATGGTTGAGGGGGGAGGGGGGCCGGCAAGCCCGGGTGGGCCCACGGACCCCCCACGACCCCCCCTCCCCACAAGTCAGGTTTCCATGCTACCCCACCACCTCCAAGGGCTCCCCTGCACCCGTACACCATCAAGCCCCCAGGATTTGCTTGAGTTTGCTGTCCACTCAATTCCGAACCCCCTCTGAGAGCGCCCCCCAGCCCCGCCTGCAGGCAGGGTGCAACCCGGCTGCCAGGGGCACAAGTTCTAAGCCCCAGGAGCTGTGAGCCAGCTCCAGCCACCTCCAGCATCTGCGATGTGACCCACTTGCGTGAAGGATGGCATGGGATCAGTAGCTAGGTGTGTACTAGGTAGGATGCAGTCAATGGTTGAGGGGGGAGGGGGGCCGGCAAGCCCGGGTGGGCCCACGGACCCCCCACGACCCCTCCTCCCCACAAAGCAGGTTTCCATGCTATCCCACCACCTCCAAGGGCTCCCCTGCACCCGTACACCATCAAGCCCCCAGGATTTGCTTGAGTTTGCTGTCCACTCAATTCCGAACCCCCTCTGAGAGCGCCCCCCAGCCCCGCCTGCAGGCAGGGTGCAACCCGGCTGCCAGGGGCACAAGTTCTAAGCCCCAGGAGCTGTGAGCCAGCTCCAGCCACCTCCAGCATCTGCGATGTGACCCACTTGCGTGAAGGATGGCATGGGATCAGTAGCTAGGTGTGTACTAGGTAGGATGCAGTCAATGGTTGAGGGGGGAGGGGGGCCGGCAAGCCCGGGTGGGCCCACGGACCCCCCACGACCCCTCCTCCCCACAAAGCAGGTTTCCATGCTATCCCACCACCTCCAAGGGCTCCCCTGCACCCGTACACCATCAAGCCCCCAGGATTTGCTTGAGTTTGCTGTCCACTCAATTCCGAACCCCCTCTGAGAGCGCCCCCCAGCCCCGCCTGCAGGCAGGGTGCAACCCGGCTGCCAGGGGCACAAGTTCTAAGCCCCAGGAGCTGTGAGCCAGCTCCAGCCACCTCCAGCATCTGCGATGTGACCCACTTGCGTGAAGGGTGGCATGGGATCAGTAGCTAGGTGTGTACTAGGTAGGATGCAGTCAATGGTTGAGGGGGGAGGGGGGCCGGCAAGCCCGGGTGGGCCCACGGACCCCCCACGACCCCCCCTCCCCACAAGTCAGGTTTCCATGCTACCCCACCACCTCCAAGGGCTCCCCTGCACCCGTACACCATCAAGCCCCCAGGATTTGCTTGAGTTTGCTGTCCACTCAATTCCGAACCCCCTCTGAGAGCGCCCCCCAGCCCCGCCTGCAGGCAGGGTGCAACCCGGCTGCCAGGGGCACAAGTTCTAAGCCCCAGGAGCTGTGAGCCAGCTCCAGCCACCTCCAGCATCTGCGATGTGACCCACTTGCGTGAAGGATGGCATGGGATCAGTAGCTAGGTGTGTACTAGGTAGGATGCAGTCAATGGTTGAGGGGGGAGGGGGGCCGGCAAGCCCGGGTGGGCCCACGGACCCCCCACGACCCCTCCTCCCCACAAAGCAGGTTTCCATGCTATCCCACCACCTCCAAGGGCTCCCCTGCACCCGTACACCATCAAGCCCCCAGGATTTGCTTGAGTTTGCTGTCCACTCAATTCCGAACCCCCTCTGAGAGCGCCCCCCAGCCCCGCCTGCAGGCAGGGTGCAACCCGGCTGCCAGGGGCACAAGTTCTAAGCCCCAGGAGCTGTGAGCCAGCTCCAGCCACCTCCAGCATCTGCGATGTGACCCACTTGCGTGAAGGATGGCATGGGATCAGTAGCTAGGTGTGTACTAGGTAGGATGCAGTCAATGGTTGAGGGGGGAGGGGGGGCCGGCAAGCCCGGGTGGGCCCACGGACCCCCCACGACCCCTCCTCCCCACAAAGCAGGTTTCCATGCTATCCCACCACCTCCAAGGGCTCCCCTGCACCCGTACACCATCAAGCCCCCAGGATTTGCTTGAGTTTGCTGTCCACTCAATTCCGAACCCCCTCTGAGAGCGCCCCCCAGCCCCGCCTGCAGGCAGGGTGCAACCCGGCTGCCAGGGGCACAAGTTCTAAGCCCCAGGAGCTGTGAGCCAGCTCCAGCCACCTCCAGCATCTGCGATGTGACCCACTTGCGTGAAGGGTGGCATGGGATCAGTAGCTAGGTGTGTACTAGGTAGGATGCAGTCAATGGTTGAGGGGGGAGGGGGGGCCGGCAAGCCCGGGTGGGCCCACGGACCCCCCACGACCCCCCCTCCCCACAAGTCAGGTTTCCATGCTACCCCACCACCTCCAAGGGCTCCCCTGCACCCGTACACCATCAAGCCCCCAGGATTTGCTTGAGTTTGCTGTCCACTCAATTCCGAACCCCCTCTGAGAGCGCCCCCCAGCCCCGCCTGCAGGCAGGGTGCAACCCGGCTGCCAGGGGCACAAGTTCTAAGCCCCAGGAGCTGTGAGCCAGCTCCAGCCACCTCCAGCATCTGCGATGTGACCCACTTGCGTGAAGGATGGCATGGGATCAGTAGCTAGGTGTGTACTAGGTAGGATGCAGTCAATGGTTGAGGGGGGAGGGGGGCCGGCAAGCCCAGGTGGGCCCACGGACCCCCCACGACCCCTCCTCCCCACAAAGCAGGTTTCCATGCTACCCCACCACCTCCAAGGGCTCCCCTGCACCCGTACACCATCAAGCCCCCAGGATTTGCTTGAGTTTGCTGTCCACTCAATTCCGAACCCCCTCTGAGAGCGCCCCCCCAGCCCCGCCTGCAGGCAGGGTGCAACCCGGCTGCCAGGGGCACAAGTTCTAAGCCCCAGGAGCTGTGAGCCAGCTCCAGCCACCTCCAGCATCTGCGATGTGACCCACTTGCGTGAAGGGTGGCATGGGATCAGTAGCTAGGTGTGTACTAGGTAGGATGCAGTCAATGGTTGAGGGGGAGGGGGGCCGGCAAGCCCAGGTGGGCCCACGGACCCCACACGACCCCCCCCTCCCCACAAAGCAGGTTTCCATGCTACCCCACCACCTCCAAGGGCTCCCCTGCACCCGTACACCATCAAGCCCCCAGGATTTGCTTGAGTTTGCTGTCCACTCAATTCCGAACCCTTCCTGCCACACAGCAGCTGGCCCCCAGGATCTGCTTGAATGTTCTGTCCCCTTGAGTCCAGCCCCTTCCTGGCCCATAACTCCCCAGGTGCTGCTCTCCACTGGCCAGCCTGACTTTGCCATCCCCACCCACCCACAGGGGTTATGTCCCTGGCCCACCAGTCCTTAGCTGGCAAAGCTGCCCCTTGGTGTGTGTTTGCTGCAGTGGATTGTTCCATTACTGGGAAGACTCAGTGGGCAAGACCGTTTTACAAGTCCCATGACCTGCTGATGTCTGGCACACCTGCTCCGTTCCAACAGCCAGAGTCAACCAGCTGCATCATACATCTGCTGCAAAGCATACACAGTATTACAAACATGCACACATGCTGTCTGAACACTTGAAAACTAAGCATGCAAATCCAGGGGCACAAGTCCTCAGAGCCAGTGGATGTGGGCCAGCTCCAGCTGCTTCCATCCACCTCCAGCATCTGCAAAGGGGACGATTTCCGTGGAGGGGGGCGTGGGGTCAGCAGCTGGGTGTCTGTTAGGTAGGATGCAGTCAATGGGTGAGGGGGAAGGGAGGGCGGCAAGCCCAGGTGGGCCCACGGACCCCCCATGACCCCCCCAGCCCTCAAGTCGAATTTCCATACCACTCCACCCCTCCCAAGGGCTCCCCTGCACCCGTGCAGCATGCCGCCCCCAAACTCTGCTCAAATCTGTTGTCCCCTCGATTCCGAACCTCCCTGGCAGTGCCCCCAACCCCCACCTGGAGGCACCTGGGGGCAACCCGGCTGCCAGGAGCACAAGTCCTCAGAGCCAGTGGATGTGGGCCAGCTCCAGCTGCTTCCATCCACCTCCAGCATCTGCAAAGGGGACGATTTCCGTGGAGGGGGGCGTGGGTCAGCAGCTGGGTGTCTGTTAGGTAGGATGCAGTCAATGGGGTGAGGGGGGAAGGGAGGGCGGCAAGCCCAGGTGGGCCCACGGACCCCCCATGACCCCCCCAGCCCTCAAGTCGAATTTCCATACCACTCCACCCCTCCCAAGGGCTCCCCTGCACCCGTGCAGCATGCCGCCCCCAACTCTGCTCAAATCTGTTGTCCCCCTCGATTCCGAACCTCCCTGGCAGTGCCCCCAACCCCACCTGGAGGCACCTGGGTGCAACCCGGCTGCCAGGAGCACAAGTCCTCAGAGCCAGTGGATTGTGGGCCAGCTCCAGCTGCTTCCATCCACCTCCAGCATCTGCAAAGGGGACGATTTCCGTGGAGGGGGGCGTGGGGTCAGCAGCTGGGTGTCTGTTAGGTAGGATGCAGTCAATGGGTGAGGGGGAAGGGAGGGCGGCAAGCCCAGGTGGGCCCACGGACCCCCCATGACCCCCCCAGCCCTCAAGTCGAATTTCCATACCACTCCACCCCTCCCAAGGGCTCCCCTGCACCCGTGCAGCATGCCGCCCCCAAACTCTGCTCAAATCTGTTGTCCCCTCGATTCCGAACCTCCCTGGCAGTGCCCCCCAACCCCACCTGGAGGCACCTGGGTGCAACCCGGCTGCCAGGAGCACAAGTCCTCAGAGCCAGTGGATGTGGGCCAGCTCCAGCTGCTTCCATCCACCTCCAGCATCTGCAAAGGGGACGATTTCCGTGGAGGGGGGCGTGGGGTCAGCAGCTGGGTGTCTGTTAGGTAGGATGCAGTCAATGGGTGAGGGGGAAGGGAGGGCGGCAAGCCCAGGTGGGCCCACGGACCCCCCCATGACCCCCCCAGCCCTCAAGTCGAATTTCCATACCACTCCACCCCTCCCAAGGGCTCCCCTGCACCCGTGCAGCATGCCGCCCCCAAACTCTGCTCAAATCTGTTGTCCCCTCGATTCCGAACCTCCCTGGCAGTGCCCCCAACCCCACCTGGAGGCACCTGGGTGCAACCCGGCTGCCAGGAGCACAAGTCCTCAGAGCCAGTGGATGTGGGCCAGCTCCAGCTGCTTCCATCCACCTCCAGCATCTGCAAAGGGGACGATTTCCGTGGAGGGGGGCGTGGGGTCAGCAGCTGGGTGTCTGTTAGGTAGGATGCAGTCAATGGGTGAGGGGGAAGGGAGGGCGGCAAGCCCAGGTGGGCCCACGGACCCCCCATGACCCCCCCAGCCCTCAAGTCGAATTTCCATACCACTCCACCCCTCCCAAGGGCTCCCCTGCACCCGTGCAGCATGCCGCCCCCAAACTCTGCTCAAATCTGTTGTCCCCTCGATTCCGAACCTCCCTGGCAGTGCCCCCAACCCCACCTGGAGGCACCTGGGTGCAACCCGGCTGCCAGGAGCACAAGTCCTCAGAGCCAGTGGATGTGGGCCAGCTCCAGCTGCTTCCATCCACCTCCAGCATCTGCAAAGGGGACGATTTCCGTGGAGGGGGCGTGGGGTCAGCAGCTGGGTGTCTGTTAGGTAGGATGCAGTCAATGGGTGAGGGGGAAGGGAGGGCGGCAAGCCCAGGTGGGCCCACGGACCCCCCATGACCCCCCCAGCCCTCAAGTCGAATTTCCATACCACTCCACCCCTCCCAAGGGCTCCCCTGCACCCGTGCAGCATGCCGCCCCCAAACTCTGCTCAAATCTGTTGTCCCCTCGATTCCGAACCTCCCTGGCAGTGCCCCCAACCCCACCTGGAGGCACCTGGGTGCAACCCGGCTGCCAGGAGCACAAGTCCTCAGAGCCAGTGGATGTGGGCCAGCTCCAGCTGCTTCCATCCACCTCCAGCATCTGCAAAGGGGACGATTTCCGTGGAGGGGGGCGTGGGGTCAGCAGCTGGGTGTCTGTTAGGTAGGATGCAGTCAATGGGTGAGGGGGAAGGGAGGGCGGCAAGCCCAGGTGGGCCCACGGACCCCCCCATGACCCCCCCAGCCCTCAAGTCGAATTTCCATACCACTCCACCCCTCCCAAGGGCTCCCCTGCACCCGTGCAGCATGCCGCCCCCAAACTCTGCTCAAATCTGTTGTCCCCTCGATTCCGAACCTCCCTGGCAGTGCCCCCAACCCCACCTGGAGGCACCTGGGTGCAACCCGGCTGCCAGGAGCACAAGTCCTCAGAGCCAGTGGATGTGGGCCAGCTCCAGCTGCTTCCATCCACCTCCAGCATCTGCAAAGGGGACGATTTCCGTGGAGGGGGGCGTGGGGTCAGCAGCTGGGTGTCTGTTAGGTAGGATGCAGTCAATGGGTGAGGGGGAAGGGAGGGCGGCAAGCCCAGGTGGGCCCACGGACCCCCCATGACCCCCCCAGCCCTCAAGTCGAATTTCCATACCACTCCACCCCTCCCAAGGGCTCCCCTGCACCCGTGCAGCATGCCGCCCCCCAAACTCTGCTCAAATCTGTTGTCGCTTTCCCAAGTCCCTCCACGCCTCATACCGCGAGCCCGTGCTGCAGGACAGCATCACGGTCCCAACGCCGCTGAGTTCGGCAGGATACTCTATTCCACTAGACTGCGCCAGGCACTCAAAGCCAGCAAGGGCCGCTCAGCAACCCCGCGTGCCGCCGACCAACACCAACACCCTCCTCCCCCACCCCCGGTCCCCCCACTCCACATCCACCTCCAGCATCTTTCGCGGTCACGCAGAAGCCCAGCCGCAGCTCCAGAGCAACGTTCCGCGGCGCCCAGCAAAGGCCACTGGTATGGGCACCTATCTGCGACCGCGCCGCCGTGCTTCTGCAAAGCATTGCGGTTCCAACGCCGCTTGATTCAGCAGTGTACTACGGCAGAGCCAGGCCTCCAGAGGCGCCTCCCCCTCCCCTCCCGCAGATGGGCGCTTGCAGGCTGCCTCGACCCACCAAGCCCCTTGCTACCGGTAGCTTACCAAGCGGAAAGTGAGCAGATCTCTGATCTCCTCTCCACCCACTTCGATTAGCCGGTTGCTAAGTCTCCCATATGCGTTGCCGCATCCCCCCCTTCATGCTCCACCACGCGCACCTTCGGTTTGAGGGCGGGGGGTGGCGTGGGGGGCGAAGGGTGCCACCTGACAGGGGGGGAGGGGCAGTGGGGGTGGAATTGAGAGCCGGGAAGGGCAGGGCGAGCAGAGGCCCGGCTCAATATGGTGTATATGCTATATACTGATGGGCAGTTCGGATTCTGCGCTCATCTGAAGCCGTACCGGCGCGCGCGGGCCGAGGATGTATTCCAGCATGTTCGCAAAGCTGGCATCCCATCGCTGCCGCCAGGCTGCCACGCTCACCGCCGGCCCCCTCTTCCCCGGAACACGACCCACACCCCTATGCTAACGGCTGAACGGGTTGGGGGCCCGGGGGGTTGGGGATTCCCCGCCCGTCCCCCACATCGACACATCGGGGAGACATCGGGCGACGGATGTTGCAGGCGGGGGTAAGGACGGGGGGCCGGGTCAACCAGTCGCGGTCGACAGCCTCCCCAGAGCTCGGCGCACCTGGCTGGCGACGCAGACCCGCGATCCCTCCCTTCGTAGTTCAACCGCGTGGTGACGGCGCTTGTGGCTTTAGCGGGCAATGCGAGCAAAAAAGCCCTTGCCCGGAAGCGCGACACGCATGCAAGCGGCTAGGAGGAAAGGCTTCTAGCCTAATGGCCGAGTTGAGAAGGCGCAGAAGGCCCGGAAATTTCTTGGCGCGCCGAGGGATGCGGCCTCTTTCGCAAGCACGTTCGCTGCTTTGCGCTAGTAAGGGACTATGTACAAGTGTGCAAGTATAGAATGGCAATGCGAGTAACTGGCTTGGAGTGCGACTTGCACTTCGCCCTTCCACGGCAGCCGGCCCCGGCCGAGCCCAGCTCCACGCCTCGCGCCATGAGCTTTCGGAACTCCCCGCGCACCCCCCCCACACACCGCACCCGCGCGGCTGAGCTTCATGTCTATGCTATCAGCAGTCTTACCAGGCATCAACTTCCCAGCTACGAGCAACCGGTGCCTCAAAGTGGCCAGCTCTCCCAAGGCGGCACACTTCGGTGGGGCCCGACGGTGCGTCCCACACGTGCGACGCCCCCTCAAGCGGCCCAGATAGACGAAGAAGCAGCCAAACGGCAAGGGGGTGAGGGGCTGGGCGGGCGCAAGGCATTGGGGGGGGAGTGGGGGAGGGGGGGAAGGCAGGCGGCAGGCAGCCTGGGGAGGCCCTGCGCCAGCGGCCCACGGCCATTCTGACCCAATGCCTCGGGTGGACGAGCAGCTCAGGATCTCTGTCGTGTGGGCTTGCGGCGGGCTAAGCCTTGGTTCTCTGGAAAGCGGCTGGCAAACGCTATTGCCTGAGCAAACCTGGCTGTGCAGGCGCTAAGAGACCATTTTTACCCTATGGGTCTCGCTGTACGGCGATGCCGTCAGCTTCTGCTCCAGCGCACGCCATCAGCTCTATCTTTGCTCATTCGAAAGCGGTGATGCAGTTGTTAACAATGGAAGGCAAACTCTCAAAGGCCAGGTGTACACCTCGAGTACGCGGTCGGCCAACAGAAGTGTGCGCGAGTTGCTGAAACAACGCCCTTCTGCACCACCTTGCAAGCTTTCTTACTCAATGCATTCATACGTATTTGTTCAGACACATTTGTGCGTGAAAGAGCTAGCTTTAGAGGGCTCGTTGCCCTCACCGCGCAGGGGTCGAGCCCTCCAAATGGCTATGCTCTTGTCCCCACAGCTGTTCATATGAATGAGATTGATGTAATATGTCAATTGTCATGCAGGCCAGGCTGGAAGGTGGTACATTGACAGGCTCGGTGCCCCCCGCATAGCCCGGCAGCGTGCAAGGCGCTCGCGAGGGCCCGGAACACCAGGAAACCGTGCTCCTGCGTGCCCTGCTGTCTCCTCTTACTTGGCCATACATACACAACTGGTTGTGAGCCAGGAGACACCCAAATTCAAGGCACAATGGGGCACCAGGCAGCGCCCGCGTGCAGGGGCTCTGAGCCGGGCTAGGTGCCCTGGCCCCCACCCCCCTCAGCTTGAATGACCATTATTAGCTGCCCCAGGCATGGTTTTGCCATCCCCCTGCCTGGATCTAATGGGCAGGTCGTTAACCAAGGTGTGTGCCTTGTGGGGCCCTGAGAAACAACGAATCAAGAGCTGTGTGGCCCAAAAACGCGTTGGAAGGGGTACCTGGTCTGTGCGTCCCTAAACTTTAGGAACCCTAAAGGCTCGTTGCCCGAGGGGCTCAGAGCCTCTGATTTTCAAGCTGCTTTCCTCCAAATGTGATTTTATACATTGTAACACCAATCGGAGGTGTCCAGCTCACATGGGAATGCAATTGGAGGCGACTTTCTGCCTGACATGAATGCTAGGCAATTTACCCTTCCCCACGTGTTCCCAGGTGTGTTCAGCACTCGCCCCCCCCCCCCTCTTCCCCCCCTCTTCCCTCCCAACCAGCTCTAGGGTTTATCTGCTGAATAATGCTGACTCAGCTGCCAGGGGCCCAAGTCCTCAGAGCCAGGGGGTGGGGGCCAGCTCCAGCCACCTCCACCCACCTCCACCCACCTCCAGCATCTGCGAGGGGCCACATAAAGCGCAAGGAGACATGGGCTTAGTACCTGGGTGTCTATTGGTTAGGCAGGGCCTGCTTGAGCAGGAAGGAGGGGGGCCCGCAAGCCCGGGTGGGCCCACGGATCCCTCACGACCCCCCCTCCCCACAAGTCAGGTTTCCATGCTACCCCACCACCTCCAAGGGCTCCCCTGCACCCGTACACCATCAAGCCCCCAGGATTTGCTTGAGTTTGCTGTCCACTCAATTCCGAACCCCCTCTGAGAGCGCCCCCCAGCCCCGCCTGCAGGCAGGGTGCAACCCGGCTGCCAGGGGCACAAGTTCTAAGCCCCAGGAGCTGTGAGCCAGCTCCAGCCACCTCCAGCATCTGCGATGTGACCCACTTGCGTGAAGGGTGGCATGGGATCAGTAGCTAGGTGTGTACTAGGTAGGATGCAGTCAATGGTTGAGGGGGGAGGGGGGCCGGCAAGCCCGGGTGGGCCCACGGATCCCCCACGACCCCCCCTCCCCACAAGTCAGGTTTCCATGCTACCCCACCACCTCCAAGGGCTCCCCTGCACCCGTACACCATCAAGCCCCCAGGATTTGCTTGAGTTTGCTGTCCACTCAATTCCGAACCCCCTCTGAGAGCGCCCCCCAGCCCCGCCTGCAGGCAGGGTGCAACCCGGCTGCCAGGGGCACAAGTTCTAAGCCCCAGGAGCTGTGAGCCAGCTCCAGCCACCTCCAGCATCTGCGATGTGACCCACTTGCGTGAAGGGTGGCATGGGATCAGTAGCTAGGTGTGTACTAGGTAGGATGCAGTCAATGGTTGAGGGGGGAGGGGGGCCGGCAAGCCCGGGTGGGCCCACGGACCCCCCACGACCCCCCCTCCCCACAAGTCAGGTTTCCATGCTACCCCACCACCTCCAAGGGCTCCCCTGCACCCGTACACCATCAAGCCCCCAGGATTTGCTTGAGTTTGCTGTCCACTCAATTCCGAACCCCCTCTGAGAGCGCCCCCCAGCCCCGCCTGCAGGCAGGGTGCAACCCGGCTGCCAGGGGCACAAGTTCTAAGCCCCAGGAGCTGTGAGCCAGCTCCAGCCACCTCCAGCATCTGCGATGTGACCCACTTGCGTGAAGGGTGGCATGGGATCAGTAGCTAGGTGTGTACTAGGTAGGATGCAGTCAATGGTTGAGGGGGGAGGGGGGCCGGCAAGCCCGGGTGGGCCCACGGATCCCCCACGACCCCCCCTCCCCACAAGTCAGGTTTCCATGCTACCCCACCACCTCCAAGGGCTCCCCTGCACCCGTACACCATCAAGCCCCCAGGATTTGCTTGAGTTTGCTGTCCACTCAATTCCGAACCCCCTCTGAGAGCGCCCCCCAGCCCCGCCTGCAGGCAGGGTGCATCCCGGCTGCCAGGGGCACAAGTTCTAAGCCCCAGGAGCTGTGAGCCAGCTCCAGCCACCTCCAGCATCTGCGATGTGACCCACTTGCGTGAAGGGTGGCATGGGATCAGTAGCTAGGTGTGTACTAGGTAGGATGCAGTCAATGGTTGAGGGGGGAGGGGGGCCGGCAAGCCCGGGTGGGCCCACGGACCCCCCCACGACCCCCCTCCCCACAAGTCAGGTTTCCATGCTACCCCACCACCTCCAAGGGCTCCCCTGCACCCGTACACCATCAAGCCCCCAGGATTTGCTTGAGTTTGCTGTCCACTCAATTCCGAACCCCCTCTGAGAGCGCCCCCCAGCCCCGCCTGCAGGCAGGGTGCAACCCGGCTGCCAGGGGCACAAGTTCTAAGCCCCAGGAGCTGTGAGCCAGCTCCAGCCACCTCCAGCATCTGCGATGTGACCCACTTGCGTGAAGGGTGGCATGGGATCAGTAGCTAGGTGTGTACTAGGTAGGATGCAGTCAATGGTTGAGGGGGGAGGGGGGCCGGCAAGCCCGGGTGGGCCCACGGATCCCCCACGACCCCCCCTCCCCACAAGTCAGGTTTCCATGCTACCCCACCACCTCCAAGGGCTCCCCTGCACCCGTACACCATCAAGCCCCCAGGATTTGCTTGAGTTTGCTGTCCACTCAATTCCGAACCCCCTCTGAGAGCGCCCCCCAGCCCCGCCTGCAGGCAGGGTGCATCCCGGCTGCCAGGGGCACAAGTTCTAAGCCCCAGGAGCTGTGAGCCAGCTCCAGCCACCTCCAGCATCTGCGATGTGACCCACTTGCGTGAAGGGTGGCATGGGATCAGTAGCTAGGTGTGTACTAGGTAGGATGCAGTCAATGGTTGAGGGGGGAGGGGGGCCGGCAAGCCCGGGTGGGCCCACGGACCCCCCCCCACCCCCCCTCCCCACAAGTCAGGTTTCCATGCTACCCCACCACCTCCAAGGGCTCCCCTGCACCCGTACACCATCAAGCCCCCAGGATTTGCTTGAGTTTGCTGTCCACTCAATTCCGAACCCCCTCTGAGAGCGCCCCCCAGCCCCGCCTGCAGGCAGGGTGCAACCCGGCTGCCAGGGGCACAAGTTCTAAGCCCCAGGAGCTGTGAGCCAGCTCCAGCCACCTCCAGCATCTGCGATGTGACCCACTTGCGTGAAGGGTGGCATGGGATCAGTAGCTAGGTCAATGGTTGAGGGGGGAGGGGGGCCGGCAAGCCCAGGTGGGCCCACGGACCCCACACGACCCCCCCTCCCCACAAAGCAGGTTTCCATGCTACCCCACCACCTCCAAGGGCTCCCCTGCACCCGTACACCATCAAGCCCCCAGGATTTGCTTGAGTTTGCTGTCCACTCAATTCCGAACCCTTCCTGCCACACAGCAGCTGGCCCCCAGGATCTGCTTGAATGTTCTGTCCCCTTGAGTCCAGCCCCTTCCTGGCCCATAACTCCCCAGGTGCTGCTCTCCACTGGCCAGCCTGACTTTGCCATCCCCACCCACCCACAGGGGTTATGTCCCTGGCCCACCAGTCCTTAGCTGGCAAAGCTGCCCCTTGGTGTGTGTTTGCTGCAGTGGATTGTTCCATTACTGGGAAGACTCAGTGGGCAAGACCGTTTTACAAGTCCATGACCTGCTGATGTCTGGCACACCTGCTCCGTTCCAACAGCCAGAGTCAACCAGCTGCATCATACATCTGCTGCAAAGCATACACAGTATTACAAACATGCACACATGCTGTCTGAACACTTGAAAACGAAGCATGCAAATCCAGGGGCACAAGTCCTCAGCCCCAGGAGCTGTGGGCCAGCTCCAGCTGCTTCCATCCACCTCCAGCATCTGCAAAGGGGACGATTTCCGTGGAGGGGGGCGTGGGGTCAGCAGCTGGGTGTCTGTTAGGTAGGATGCAGTCAATGGGTGAGGGGGAAGGGAGGGCGGCAAGCCCAGGTGGGCCCACGGACCCCCCATGACCCCCCCAGCCCTCAAGTCGAATTTCCATACCACTCCACCCCTCCCAAGGGCTCCCCTGCACCCGTGCAGCATGCCGCCCCCAAACTCTGCTCAAATCTGTTGTCCCCTCGATTCCGAACCTCCCTGGCAGTGCCCCCAACCCCACCTGGAGGCACCTGGGTGCAACCCGGCTGCCAGGAGCACAAGTCCTCAGAGCCAGTGGATGTGGGCCAGCTCCAGCTGCTTCCATCCACCTCCAGCATCTGCAAAGGGGACGATTTCCGTGGAGGGGGGCGTGGGGTCAGCAGCTGGGTGTCTGTTAGGTAGGATGCAGTCAATGGGTGAGGGGGAAGGGAGGGCGGCAAGCCCAGGTGGGCCCACGGACCCCCCATGACCCCCCCAGCCCTCAAGTCGAATTTCCATACCACTCCACCCCTCCCAAGGGCTCCCCTGCACCCGTGCAGCATGCCGCCCCCAAACTCTGCTCAAATCTGTTGTCCCCTCGATTCCGAACCTCCCTGGCAGTGCCCCCAACCCCACCTGGAGGCACCTGGGTGCAACCCGGCTGCCAGGAGCACAAGTCCTCAGAGCCAGTGGATGTGGGCCAGCTCCAGCTGCTTCCATCCACCTCCAGCATCTGCAAAGGGGACGATTTCCGTGGAGGGGGGCGTGGGGTCAGCAGCTGGGTGTCTGTTAGGTAGGATGCAGTCAATGGGTGAGGGGGAAGGGAGGGCGGCAAGCCCAGGTGGGCCCACGGACCCCCCATGACCCCCCCAGCCCTCAAGTCGAATTTCCATACCACTCCACCCCTCCCAAGGGCTCCCCTGCACCCGTGCAGCATGCCGCCCCCAAACTCTGCTCAAATCTGTTGTCCCCTCGATTCCGAACCTCCCTGGCAGTGCCCCCAACCCCACCTGGAGGCACCTGGGTGCAACCCGGCTGCCAGGAGCACAAGTCCTCAGAGCCAGTGGATGTGGGCCAGCTCCAGCTGCTTCCATCCACCTCCAGCATCTGCAAAGGGGACGATTTCCGTGGAGGGGGGCGTGGGGTCAGCAGCTGGGTGTCTGTTAGGTAGGATGCAGTCAATGGGTGAGGGGGAAGGGAGGGCGGCAAGCCCAGGTGGGCCCACGGACCCCCCATGACCCCCCCAGCCCTCAAGTCGAATTTCCATACCACTCCACCCCTCCCAAGGGCTCCCCTGCACCCGTGCAGCATGCCGCCCCCAAACTCTGCTCAAATCTGTTGTCCCCTCGATTCCGAACCTCCCTGGCAGTGCCCCCAACCCCACCTGGAGGCACCTGGGTGCAACCCGGCTGCCAGGAGCACAAGTCCTCAGAGCCAGTGGATGTGGGCCAGCTCCAGCTGCTTCCATCCACCTCCAGCATCTGCAAAGGGGACGATTTCCGTGGAGGGGGGCGTGGGGTCAGCAGCTGGGTGTCTGTTAGGTAGGATGCAGTCAATGGGTGAGGGGGAAGGGAGGGCGGCAAGCCCAGGTGGGCCCACGGACCCCCCATGACCCCCCCAGCCCTCAAGTCGAATTTCCATACCACTCCACCCCTCCCAAGGGCTCCCCTGCACCCGTGCAGCATGCCGCCCCCAAACTCTGCTCAAATCTGTTGTCCCCTCGATTCCGAACCTCCCTGGCAGTGCCCCCAACCCCACCTGGAGGCACCTGGGTGCAACCCGGCTGCCAGGAGCACAAGTCCTCAGAGCCAGTGGATGTGGGCCAGCTCCAGCTGCTTCCATCCACCTCCAGCATCTGCAAAGGGGACGATTTCCGTGGAGGGGGGCGTGGGGTCAGCAGCTGGGTGTCTGTTAGGTAGGATGCAGTCAATGGGTGAGGGGGAAGGGAGGGCGGCAAGCCCAGGTGGGCCCACGGACCCCCCATGACCCCCCCAGCCCTCAAGTCGAATTTCCATACCACTCCACCCCTCCCAAGGGCTCCCCTGCACCCGTGCAGCATGCCGCCCCCAAACTCTGCTCAAATCTGTTGTCCCCTCGATTCCGAACCTCCCTGGCAGTGCCCCCAACCCCACCTGGAGGCACCTGGGTGCAACCCGGCTGCCAGGAGCACAAGTCCTCAGAGCCAGTGGATGTGGGCCAGCTCCAGCTGCTTCCATCCACCTCCAGCATCTGCAAAGGGGACGATTTCCGTGGAGGGGGGCGTGGGGTCAGCAGCTGGGTGTCTGTTAGGTAGGATGCAGTCAATGGGTGAGGGGGAAGGGAGGGCGGCAAGCCCAGGTGGGCCCACGGACCCCCCATGACCCCCCCAGCCCTCAAGTCGAATTTCCATACCACTCCACCCCTCCCAAGGGCTCCCCTGCACCCGTGCAGCATGCCGCCCCCAAACTCTGCTCAAATCTGTTGTCCCCTCGATTCCGAACCTCCCTGGCAGTGCCCCCAACCCCACCTGGAGGCACCTGGGTGCAACCCGGCTGCCAGGAGCACAAGTCCTCAGAGCCAGTGGATGTGGGCCAGCTCCAGCTGCTTCCATCCACCTCCAGCATCTGCAAAGGGGACGATTTCCGTGGAGGGGGGCGTGGGGTCAGCAGCTGGGTGTCTGTTAGGTAGGATGCAGTCAATGGGTGAGGGGGAAGGGAGGGCGGCAAGCCCAGGTGGGCCCACGGACCCCCCATGACCCCCCCAGCCCTCAAGTCGAATTTCCATACCACTCCACCCCTCCCAAGGGCTCCCCTGCACCCGTGCAGCATGCCGCCCCCAAACTCTGCTCAAATCTGTTGTCGCTTTCCCAAGTCCCTCCACGCCTCATACCGCGAGCCCGTGCTGCAGGACAGCATCACGGTCCCAACGCCGCTGAGTTCGGCAGGATACTCTATTCCACTAGACTGCGCCAGGCACTCAAAGCCAGCAAGGGCCGCTCAGCAACCCCGCGTGCCGCCGACCAACACCAACACCCTCCTCCCCCACCCCCGGTCCCCCACTCCACACCCGCCCTCCCCACCTTTCGCGGTCACGCAGAAGCCCAGCCGCAGCTCCAGAGCAACGTTCCGCGGCGCCCAGCAAAGGCCACTGGTATGGGCACCTATCTGCGACCGCGCCGCCGTGCTTCTGCAAAGCATTGCGGTTCCAACGCCGCTTGATTCAGCAGTGTACTACGGCAGAGCCAGGCCTCCAGAGGCGCCTCCCCCTCCCCTCCCGCAGATGGGCGCTTGCAGGCTGCCTCGACCCACCAAGCCCCTTGCTACCGGTAGCTTACCAAGCGGAAAGTGAGCAGATCTCTGATCTCCTCTCCACCCACTTCGATTAGCCGGTTGCTAAGTCTCCCATATGCGTTGCCGCATCCCCCCCTTCATGCTCCACCACGCGCACCTTCGGTTTGAGGGCGGGGGGTGGCGTGGGGGGCGAAGGGTGCCACCTGACAGGGGGGGAGGGGCAGTGGGGGTGGAATTGAGAGCCGGGAAGGGCAGGGCGAGCAGAGGCCCGGCTCAATATGGTGTATATGCTATATACTGATGGGCAGTTCGGATTCTGCGCTCATCTGAAGCCGTACCGGCGCGCGCGGGCCGAGGATGTATTCCAGCATGTTCGCAAAGCTGGCATCCCATCGCTGCCGCCAGGCTGCCACGCTCACCGCCGGCCCCCTCTTCCCCGGAACACGACCCACACCCCTATGCTAACGGCTGAACGGGTTGGGGGCCCGGGGGGTTGGGGATTCCCCGCCCGTCCCCCACATCGACACATCGGGGAGACATCGGGCGACGGATGTTGCAGGCGGGGGTAAGGACGGGGGGCCGGGTCAACCAGTCGCGGTCGACAGCCTCCCCAGAGCTCGGCGCACCTGGCTGGCGACGCAGACCCGCGATCCCTCCCTTCGTAGTTCAACCGCGTGGTGACGGCGCTTGTGGCTTTAGCGGGCAATGCGAGCAAAAAAGCCCTTGCCCGGAAGCGCGACACGCATGCAAGCGGCTAGGAGGAAAGGCTTCTAGCCTAATGGCCGAGTTGAGAAGGCGCAGAAGGCCCGGAAATTTCTTGGCGCGCCGAGGGATGCGGCCTCTTTCGCAAGCACGTTCGCTGCTTTGCGCTAGTAAGGGACTATGTACAAGTGTGCAAGTATAGAATGGCAATGCGAGTAACTGGCTTGGAGTGCGACTTGCACTTCGCCCTTCCACGGCAGCCGGCCCCGGCCGAGCCCAGCTCCACGCCTCGCGCCATGAGCTTTCGGAACTCCCGCGCACCCCCCCCACACACCGCACCCGCGCGGCTGAGCTTCATGTCTATGCTATCAGCAGTCTTACCAGGCATCAACTTCCCAGCTACGAGCAACCGGTGCCTCAAAGTGGCCAGCTCTCCCAAGGCGGCACACTTCGGTGGGGCCCGACGGTGCGTCCCACACGTGCGACGCCCCCTCAAGCGGCCCAGATAGACGAAGAAGCAGCCAAACGGCAAGGGGTGAGGGGCTGGGCGGGCGCAAGGCATTGGGGGGGAGTGGGGGAGGGGGGGAAGGCAGGCGGCAGGCAGCCTGGGGAGGCCCTGCGCCAGCGGCCCACGGCCATTCTGACCCAATGCCTCGGGTGGACGAGCAGCTCAGGATCTCTGTCGTGTGGGCTTGCGGCGGGCTAAGCCTTGGTTCTCTGGAAAGCGGCTGGCAAACGCTATTGCCTGAGCAAACCTGGCTGTGCAGGCGCTAAGAGACCATTTTTACCCTATGGGTCTCGCTGTACGGCGATGCCGTCAGCTTCTGCTCCAGCGCACGCCATCAGCTCTATCTTTGCTCATTCGAAAGCGGTGATGCAGTTGTTAACAATGGAAGGCAAACTCTCAAAGGCCAGGTGTACACCTCGAGTACGCGGTCGGCCAACAGAAGTGTGCGCGAGTTGCTGAAACAACGCCCTTCTGCACCACCTTGCAAGCTTTCTTACTCAATGCATTCATACGTATTTGTTCAGACACATTTGTGCGTGAAAGAGCTAGCTTTAGAGGGCTCGTTGCCCTCACCGCGCAGGGGTCGAGCCCTCCAAATGGCTATGCTCTTGTCCCCACAGCTGTTCATATGAATGAGATTGATGTAATATGTCAATTGTCATGCAGGCCAGGCTGGAAGGTGGTACATTGACAGGCTCGGTGCCCCCCGCATAGCCCGGCAGCGTGCAAGGCGCTCGCGAGGCCCGGAACACCAGGAAACCGTGCTCCTGCGTGCCCTGCTGTCTCCTCTTACTTGGCCATACATACACAACTGGTTGTGAGCCAGGAGACACCCAAATTCAAGGCACAATGGGGCACCAGGCAGCGCCCGCGTGCAGGGGCTCTGAGCCGGGCTAGGTGCCCTGGCCCCCACCCCCCTCAGCTTGAATGACCATTATTAGCTGCCCCAGGCATGGTTTTGCCATCCCCCTGCCTGGATCTAATGGGCAGGTCGTTAACCAAGGTGTGTGCCTTGTGGGGCCCTGAGAAACAACGAATCAAGAGCTGTGTGGCCCAAAAACGCGTTGGAAGGGGTACCTGGTCTGTGCGTCCCTAAACTTTAGGAACCCTAAAGGCTCGTTGCCCGAGGGGCTCAGAGCCTCTGATTTTCAAGCTGCTTTCCTCCAAATGTGATTTTATACATTGTAACACCAATCGGAGGTGTCCAGCTCACATGGGAATGCAATTGGAGGCGACTTTCTGCCTGACATGAATGCTAGGCAATTTACCCTTCCCCACGTGTTCCCAGGTGTGTTCAGCACTCGCCCCCCCCCCCTCTTCCCCCCCTCTTCCCTCCCAACCAGCTCTAGGGTTTATCTGCTGAATAATGCTGACTCAGCTGCCAGGGGCCCAAGTCCTCAGAGCCAGGGGGTGGGGGCCAGCTCCAGCCACCTCCACCCACCTCCACCCACCTCCAGCATCTGCGAGGGGCCACATAAAGCGCAAGGAGACATGGGCTTAGTACCTGGGTGTCTATTGGTTAGGCAGGGCCTGCTTGAGCAGGAAGGAGGGGGGCCCGCAAGCCCGGGTGGGCCCACGGATCCCTCACGACCCCCCCTCCCCACAAGTCAGGTTTCCATGCTACCCCACCACCTCCAAGGGCTCCCCTGCACCCGTACACCATCAAGCCCCCAGGATTTGCTTGAGTTTGCTGTCCACTCAATTCCGAACCCCCTCTGAGAGCGCCCCCCAGCCCCGCCTGCAGGCAGGGTGCAACCCGGCTGCCAGGGGCACAAGTTCTAAGCCCCAGGAGCTGTGAGCCAGCTCCAGCCACCTCCAGCATCTGCGATGTGACCCACTTGCGTGAAGGGTGGCATGGGATCAGTAGCTAGGTGTGTACTAGGTAGGATGCAGTCAATGGTTGAGGGGGGAGGGGGGCCGGCAAGCCCGGGTGGGCCCACGGATCCCCCACGACCCCCCCTCCCCACAAGTCAGGTTTCCATGCTACCCCACCACCTCCAAGGGCTCCCCTGCACCCGTACACCATCAAGCCCCCAGGATTTGCTTGAGTTTGCTGTCCACTCAATTCCGAACCCCCTCTGAGAGCGCCCCCCAGCCCCGCCTGCAGGCAGGGTGCAACCCGGCTGCCAGGGGCACAAGTTCTAAGCCCCAGGAGCTGTGAGCCAGCTCCAGCCACCTCCAGCATCTGCGATGTGACCCACTTGCGTGAAGGGTGGCATGGGATCAGTAGCTAGGTGTGTACTAGGTAGGATGCAGTCAATGGTTGAGGGGGGAGGGGGGCCGGCAAGCCCGGGTGGGCCCACGGACCCCCCACGACCCCCCCTCCCCACAAGTCAGGTTTCCATGCTACCCCACCACCTCCAAGGGCTCCCCTGCACCCGTACACCATCAAGCCCCCAGGATTTGCTTGAGTTTGCTGTCCACTCAATTCCGAACCCCCTCTGAGAGCGCCCCCCAGCCCCGCCTGCAGGCAGGGTGCAACCCGGCTGCCAGGGGCACAAGTTCTAAGCCCCAGGAGCTGTGAGCCAGCTCCAGCCACCTCCAGCATCTGCGATGTGACCCACTTGCGTGAAGGGTGGCATGGGATCAGTAGCTAGGTGTGTACTAGGTAGGATGCAGTCAATGGTTGAGGGGGGAGGGGGGCCGGCAAGCCCGGGTGGGCCCACGGATCCCCCACGACCCCCCCTCCCCACAAGTCAGGTTTCCATGCTACCCCACCACCTCCAAGGGCTCCCCTGCACCCGTACACCATCAAGCCCCCAGGATTTGCTTGAGTTTGCTGTCCACTCAATTCCGAACCCCCTCTGAGAGCGCCCCCCAGCCCCGCCTGCAGGCAGGGTGCATCCCGGCTGCCAGGGGCACAAGTTCTAAGCCCCAGGAGCTGTGAGCCAGCTCCAGCCACCTCCAGCATCTGCGATGTGACCCACTTGCGTGAAGGGTGGCATGGGATCAGTAGCTAGGTGTGTACTAGGTAGGATGCAGTCAATGGTTGAGGGGGGAGGGGGGCCGGCAAGCCCGGGTGGGCCCACGGACCCCCCACGACCCCCCCTCCCCACAAGTCAGGTTTCCATGCTACCCCACCACCTCCAAGGGCTCCCCTGCACCCGTACACCATCAAGCCCCCAGGATTTGCTTGAGTTTGCTGTCCACTCAATTCCGAACCCCCTCTGAGAGCGCCCCCCAGCCCCGCCTGCAGGCAGGGTGCAACCCGGCTGCCAGGGGCACAAGTTCTAAGCCCCAGGAGCTGTGAGCCAGCTCCAGCCACCTCCAGCATCTGCGATGTGACCCACTTGCGTGAAGGGTGGCATGGGATCAGTAGCTAGGTGTGTACTAGGTAGGATGCAGTCAATGGTTGAGGGGGGAGGGGGGCCGGCAAGCCCGGGTGGGCCCACGGATCCCCCACGACCCCCCCTCCCCACAAGTCAGGTTTCCATGCTACCCCACCACCTCCAAGGGCTCCCCTGCACCCGTACACCATCAAGCCCCCAGGATTTGCTTGAGTTTGCTGTCCACTCAATTCCGAACCCCCTCTGAGAGCGCCCCCCAGCCCCGCCTGCAGGCAGGGTGCATCCCGGCTGCCAGGGGCACAAGTTCTAAGCCCCAGGAGCTGTGAGCCAGCTCCAGCCACCTCCAGCATCTGCGATGTGACCCACTTGCGTGAAGGGTGGCATGGGATCAGTAGCTAGGTGTGTACTAGGTAGGATGCAGTCAATGGTTGAGGGGGGAGGGGGGCCGGCAAGCCCGGGTGGGCCCACGGACCCCCCACGACCCCCCCTCCCCACAAGTCAGGTTTCCATGCTACCCCACCACCTCCAAGGGCTCCCCTGCACCCGTACACCATCAAGCCCCCAGGATTTGCTTGAGTTTGCTGTCCACTCAATTCCGAACCCCCTCTGAGAGCGCCCCCCAGCCCCGCCTGCAGGCAGGGTGCAACCCGGCTGCCAGGGGCACAAGTTCTAAGCCCCAGGAGCTGTGAGCCAGCTCCAGCCACCTCCAGCATCTGCGATGTGACCCACTTGCGTGAAGGGTGGCATGGGATCAGTAGCTAGGTCAATGGTTGAGGGGGGAGGGGGGCCGGCAAGCCCAGGTGGGCCCACGGACCCCACACGACCCCCCCTCCCCACAAAGCAGGTTTCCATGCTACCCCACCACCTCCAAGGGCTCCCCTGCACCCGTACACCATCAAGCCCCCAGGATTTGCTTGAGTTTGCTGTCCACTCAATTCCGAACCCTTCCTGCCACACAGCAGCTGGCCCCCAGGATCTGCTTGAATGTTCTGTCCCCTTGAGTCCAGCCCCTTCCTGGCCCATAACTCCCCAGGTGCTGCTCTCCACTGGCCAGCCTGACTTTGCCATCCCCACCCACCCACAGGGGTTATGTCCCTGGCCCACCAGTCCTTAGCTGGCAAAGCTGCCCCTTGGTGTGTGTTTGCTGCAGTGGATTGTTCCATTACTGGGAAGACTCAGTGGGCAAGACCGTTTTACAAGTCCATGACCTGCTGATGTCTGGCACACCTGCTCCGTTCCAACAGCCAGAGTCAACCAGCTGCATCATACATCTGCTGCAAAGCATACACAGTATTACAAACATGCACACATGCTGTCTGAACACTTGAAAACGAAGCATGCAAATCCAGGGGCACAAGTCCTCAGCCCCAGGAGCTGTGGGCCAGCTCCAGCTGCTTCCATCCACCTCCAGCATCTGCAAAGGGGACGATTTCCGTGGAGGGGGGCGTGGGGTCAGCAGCTGGGTGTCTGTTAGGTAGGATGCAGTCAATGGGTGAGGGGGAAGGGAGGGCGGCAAGCCCAGGTGGGCCCACGGACCCCCCCATGACCCCCCCAGCCCTCAAGTCGAATTTCCATACCACTCCACCCCTCCCAAGGGCTCCCCTGCACCCGTGCAGCATGCCGCCCCCAAACTCTGCTCAAATCTGTTGTCCCCTCGATTCCGAACCTCCCTGGCAGTGCCCCCAACCCCACCTGGAGGCACCTGGGTGCAACCCGGCTGCCAGGAGCACAAGTCCTCAGAGCCAGTGGATGTGGGCCAGCTCCAGCTGCTTCCATCCACCTCCAGCATCTGCAAAGGGGACGATTTCCGTGGAGGGGGGCGTGGGGTCAGCAGCTGGGTGTCTGTTAGGTAGGATGCAGTCAATGGGTGAGGGGGAAGGGAGGGCGGCAAGCCCAGGTGGGCCCACGGACCCCCCATGACCCCCCCCAGCCCTCAAGTCGAATTTCCATACCACTCCACCCCTCCCAAGGGCTCCCCTGCACCCGTGCAGCATGCCGCCCCCAAACTCTGCTCAAATCTGTTGTCCCCTCGATTCCGAACCTCCCTGGCAGTGCCCCCAACCCCACCTGGAGGCACCTGGGTGCAACCCGGCTGCCAGGAGCACAAGTCCTCAGAGCCAGTGGATGTGGGCCAGCTCCAGCTGCTTCCATCCACCTCCAGCATCTGCAAAGGGGACGATTTCCGTGGAGGGGGGCGTGGGGTCAGCAGCTGGGTGTCTGTTAGGTAGGATGCAGTCAATGGGTGAGGGGGAAGGGAGGGCGGCAAGCCCAGGTGGGCCCACGGACCCCCCATGACCCCCCCCAGCCCTCAAGTCGAATTTCCATACCACTCCACCCCTCCCAAGGGCTCCCCTGCACCCGTGCAGCATGCCGCCCCCAAACTCTGCTCAATCTGTTGTCCCCTCGATTCCGAACCTCCCTGGCAGTGCCCCCAACCCCACCTGGAGGCACCTGGGTGCAACCCGGCTGCCAGGAGCACAAGTCCTCAGAGCCAGTGGATGTGGGCCAGCTCCAGCTGCTTCCATCCACCTCCAGCATCTGCAAAGGGGACGATTTCCGTGGAGGGGGGCGTGGGGTCAGCAGCTGGGTGTCTGTTAGGTAGGATGCAGTCAATGGGTGAGGGGGAAGGGAGGGCGGCAAGCCCAGGTGGGCCCACGGACCCCCCATGACCCCCCCAGCCCTCAAGTCGAATTTCCATACCACTCCACCCCTCCCAAGGGCTCCCCTGCACCCGTGCAGCATGCCGCCCCCAAACTCTGCTCAAATCTGTTGTCCCCTCGATTCCGAACCTCCCTGGCAGTGCCCCCAACCCCACCTGGAGGCACCTGGGTGCAACCCGGCTGCCAGGAGCACAAGTCCTCAGAGCCAGTGGATGTGGGCCAGCTCCAGCTGCTTCCATCCACCTCCAGCATCTGCAAAGGGGACGATTTCCGTGGAGGGGGGCGTGGGGTCAGCAGCTGGGTGTCTGTTAGGTAGGATGCAGTCAATGGGTGAGGGGGAAGGGAGGGCGGCAAGCCCAGGTGGGCCCACGGACCCCCCATGACCCCCCCAGCCCTCAAGTCGAATTTCCATACCACTCCACCCCTCCCAAGGGCTCCCCTGCACCCGTGCAGCATGCCGCCCCCAAACTCTGCTCAAATCTGTTGTCCCCTCGATTCCGAACCTCCCTGGCAGTGCCCCCAACCCCACCTGGAGGCACCTGGGTGCAACCCGGCTGCCAGGAGCACAAGTCCTCAGAGCCAGTGGATGTGGGCCAGCTCCAGCTGCTTCCATCCACCTCCAGCATCTGCAAAGGGGACGATTTCCGTGGAGGGGGGCGTGGGGTCAGCAGCTGGGTGTCTGTTAGGTAGGATGCAGTCAATGGGTGAGGGGGAAGGGAGGGCGGCAAGCCCAGGTGGGCCCACGGACCCCCCATGACCCCCCCAGCCCTCAAGTCGAATTTCCATACACTCCACCCCTCCCAAGGGCTCCCCTGCACCCGTGCAGCATGCCGCCCCCCAAACTCTGCCCTCAAATCTGTTGTCCCCTCGATTCCGAACCTCCCTGGCAGTGCCCCCACCCCACCTGGAGCACCTGGGTGCAACCCGGCTGCCAGGAGCACAAGTCCTCAGAGCCAGTGGATGTGGCCAGCTCCAGCGCTTCCATCCACCTCCAGCCATCTGCAAAGGGGACGATTTCCGTGGAGGGGGGCCGTGGGGTCCGCAGCTGGGTGTCTGTTAGGTAGGATGCAGTCAATGGGTGAGGGGGAAGGGAGGGCGGCAAGCCAGGTGGGCCCACGGACCCCCCATGACCCCCCCAGCCCTCAAGTCGAATTTCCATACCACTCCACCCCTCCCAAGGGCTCCCCTGCACCCGTGCAGCATGCCGCCCCCAAACTCTGCTCAAATCTGTTGTCCCCTCGATTCCGAACCTCCCTGGCAGTGCCCCCAACCCCACCTGGAGGCACCTGGGTGCAACCCGGCTGCCAGGAGCACAAGTCCTCAGAGCCAGTGGATGTGGGCCAGCTCCAGCTGCTTCCATCCACCTCCAGCATCTGCAAAGGGGGACGATTTCCGTGGAGGGGGGCGTGGGGTCAGCAGCTGGGTGTCTGTTAGGTAGGATGCAGTCAATGGGTGAGGGGGAAGGGAGGGCGGCAAGCCCAGGTGGGCCCACGGACCCACCCATGACCCCCCCAGCCCTCAAGTCGAATTTCCATACCACTCCACCCCTCCCAAGGGCTCCCCTGCACCCGTGCAGCATGCCGCCCCCAAACTCTGCTCAAATCTGTTGTCGCTTTCCCAAGTCCCTCCACGCCTCATACCGCGAGCCCGTGCTGCAGGACAGCATCACGGTCCCAACGCCGCTGAGTTCGGCGGATACTCTATTCCACTAGACTGCGCCAGGCACTCAAAGCCAGCAAGGGCCGCTCAGCCAACCCCGCGTGCCGCCGACCAACACCAACACCCTCCTCCCCCACCCCCGTCCCCCACTCCACACCCGCCCTCCCCACCTTTCGCGGTCACGCGAGAAGCCCAGCCGCAGCTCCAGAGCAACGTTTCCGCGGCGCCCAGCAAAGGCCACTGGTTATGGGGCACCTATCTGCGACCGCGCCGAGCCGTGCTTGCTGCAAAGCAATTGGCGGTTCCCAACGTCCGCTTGATTCAGCAGTGTACTACGGCAGAGCCAGGCCTCCAGAGGCGCCTCCCCCTCCCCTCCCGCAGATGGGCGCTTGCAGGCTGCCTCGACCCACCAAGCCCCTTGCTACCGGTAGCTTACCAAGCGGAAAGTGAGCAGATCTCTGATCTCCTCTCCACCCACTTCGATTAGCCGGTTGCTAAGTCTCCCATATGCGTTGCCGCATCCCCCCCTTCATGCTCCACCACGCGCACCTTCGGTTTGAGGGCGGGGGGTGGCGTGGGGGGCGAAGGGTGCCACCTGACAGGGGGGGAGGGGCAGTGGGGGTGGAATTGAGAGCCGGGAAGGGCAGGGCGAGCAGAGGCCCGGCTCAATATGGTGTATATGCTATATACTGATGGGCAGTTCGGATTCTGCGCTCATCTGAAGCCGTACCGGCGCGCGCGGGCCGAGGATGTATTCCAGCATGTTCGCAAAGCTGGCATCCCATCGCTGCCGCCAGGCTGCCACGCTCACCGCCGGCCCCCTCTTTCCCGGAACACGACCCACACCCCTATGCTAACGGCTGAACGGGTTGGGGGCCCGGGGGGTTGGGGATTCCCCGCCCGTCCCCCACATCGACACATCGGGGAGACATCGGGCGACGGATGTTGCAGGCGGGGGTAAGGACGGGGGGGCCGGGTCAACCAGTCGCGGTCGACAGCCTCCCCAGAGCTCGGCGCACCTGGCTGGCGACGCAGACCCGCGATCCCTCCCTTCGTAGTTCAACCGCGTGGTGACGGCGCTTGTGGCTTTAGCGGGCAATGCGAGCAAAAAAGCCCTTGCCCGGAAGCGCGACACGCATGCAAGCGGCTAGGAGGAAAGGCTTCTAGCCTAATGGCCGAGTTGAGAAGGCGCAGAAGGCCCGGAAATTTCTTGGCGCGCCGAGGGATGCGGCCTCTTTCGCAAGCACGTTCGCTGCTTTGCGCTAGTAAGGGACTATGTACAAGTGTGCAAGTATAGAATGGCAATGCGAGTAACTGGCTTGGAGTGCGACTTGCACTTCGCCCTTCCACGGCAGCCGGCCCCGGCCGAGCCCAGCTCCACGCCTCGCGCCATGAGCTATTCGGAACTCCCGCGCATGGGTCTCCCCCCGTCACAGCGCACGCCATCAGCATCTTTGCTCATTCGAAAGCGCAGTTGCTGAGGCCTTCATGTCTCGATGCTATGCGAGTTGCTG